>JAOYMZ010063808.1:0-12754 GCA_025802335.1 Pinguicula primuliflora
CGTTATTGCAAAGCTGATAATCATGATATCTCTCAGTGTTTCAAATTGAAAAATAAAGATGAACGAAAGAAGAATAGAGAATTGGACAAATCTTCTGCTGAGGCTAGTATTGTTGAAAATTTCAATAATAGAGAAGCACTTATGGTCCCTCTAATGTTGAAAAGCGTATGTCTTGGATTATTGATTCAGCTTACTCTTTCATGTTTGTTCATATAGAGAGTGATTTTTTGATTGTTCTACTATTGCTGATGGTAATGTTACTATTGGCAATGAATCTCCACTTAAAATTGTTGGACTTGGCTTTATTCAAATTAGAGTTCATGATGGCACCTTTAAGACCCTTACTAATATTTGGCATGTTCCTAGAATGAAAAGAAATCTTATTTTTTTTGGGCACCTTAGAAGCTATGGGATTTAAATTCTCGGCTGCTGATGGTGTTCTTAAGGTTTCTCAAGACAACTGTGTTGTGTTAAAGGCCAACTGTATGAATAATCTTTATTATCTGCAAGGTTCCACAGTTACAGGTACTGTAGTTATTTTTATTGTATCACACACTTCTAATACCAAGCTTTGACATATGCGCTTGGGACATATGAGTGAAAAAGGTATGCATCTCTTACATAAGAAATGTTATTTACAAGATATTGACAAATTGGAGTTTTGCGAATATTGTGTTTTTTGTAAACAAAAGAGGGTTAGTTTTTCTATTTTAACTCACTGCACTAAAGGCATTTTGGATTATATTCATTCTGATTTTTGGGGTCGTTCTCCTCATCCTTCACTTGGAGGTTGTGAGTATATTATTACTTTTATTGATGATTTTTTTCGCGAAGTATGGGTTTATTTCTTGAAGCAAAAAAATGAAACTTTTTCTACTTTCAAATTGTGGAAAAGCTTGGTTGAAAATCAAATTGGCAGAAAAATCAAGAACTTGAGAACTGACAATGGCTTGGAATTCTGTAGTGGTGAATTTAATACTTTTTGTGCTAATCATGGTATTGCAAGACATAAGACTATTCCAGGTACTCCTTAGCAAAATGGTGTTGCAGAAAGGATGAATCGTACTATTATTGAGAGAGCCCGTTGTATGCTTTCTAATACTGGCTTGTGGAAAAAGCATAGTTTGTGGGCCGAGACTACTGCTACAGCTTGCTATTTGATAAATCACTCCCCTAATTCGCCGATTGATTTTCAAATTCCAGAAGAGGTATGGTCAGGTAAACCAGTTGATTATTCAAATCTAAGGATTTTTTGTTGTCCTGCTTATTCTCATGTTAATAATGGAAAGCTTGTGCCTAGAGCTACCAAATACACTTTTATTGGCTATGGTTCTGGTGTTAAAGGGTATCGTTTGTTATATGCTGATTCCAGAAATGTGATTGTTAGTCGTGATGTTACTTTTGATGAAAGTACTTTAAATTCTTTTGGGGAGGTTTCTGTTAGTGGTCCTTCATCCACATCTGAATCTGAAACTACTCTTTTTGGGATAGACTTTCCGGTTAACGGTAATTCTGTTACTTCACCTACTACACAATCACTTTCTGATCCAGAGCCTTCTATCACTACTCACTATTCTATTGCACAACATAGGCCTAGACGGACTATTACTTTGTCAGCTCGATACCGTGATACTGATAGTATGGCTCATTATGCTTTTGTTGTTGCTCAAGATACAAATGACTTATTTTAACTTTCTTCTTATTCAGAAGCTATCTCATGTGATAATTCTTCTAAATTGTTATTTGCTATGAATGATGAATTTGAGAGCCTTCATAAAAATTGTACATGGGATTTGGTTGAGCTTCCTACAGGAAAAAGACCTTTGAAGTGCAAATGAATTTATAAGAAGAAGGAAGGTATTTCTAGAGTTGAACCTACTAGATGGAAAGCCCGCTTAGTGGTAAAAGGTTATGAACAAAGGGAAGGATTGACTTTAATGATGTATTCTCTCCTGTTGTTCGTCACTCTTCTATTCGAGTTATGCTTGCTCTTGTTGCTTTATTTGACTTGAATTTGGAACAACTTGACGTTAAAATTGCTTTCCTTTATGGAGATTTAGAGGAGAAGATTTATATGGCACAACCTGAGAATTTTTCTGCTCCTGGTCAAGAGCATTTAGTTGGTCATTTGAAGAAACCTCTTTATGGTTTAAAACAAGCTCCAAAGCAGTGATATAAAAAGTTTGACTCGTTTATGATTGCACAGAATTATTCTCGAAGTAATTATGACTATTGCATTTATTTCAAGCAGTCGTCAAATGAATTTTTTGTGTATCTACTGCTTTATGTTGATGATATGCTTATTGCTCTTCATGACAAGTTAATGATTTGAAGGCTCAACTTAGTCATGAATTTGAGATGAAGGATCTTGGACCAGCTAAGAAAATTCTTGGAATGAAAATCTAGCGTGATCGTCAGGCTGATATTCTATTTCTATCTCAGAAACGTTATATTGAGAGAATTCTTGAAAGGTAGGACTCGATAATTGCAAACTTGTCACTACACCATTTGCTTCACATTTTAAGTTGTCCTCAAGTCAGTGTCCTATTAATGAAGATGACAAGAACTATATGTCACGTATACCGTACTCTAATGCTGTTGGGAATCTCATGTATGCTATGATCTATACTAGACCCGATTTGGCTCATGCTGTTAGTGTGGTTAGTAGATTTATGCATAATTCTGGTAAAAAATATTGGAATGCAGTGAAATGTATTCTTCGTTATTTGAAAGGGACTCTTGATGTTGGTTTATTATTTGACAAGAATTCAATAGACAAATAATATTATTGGGTTTGTTGATTCTAATTATGCCGGTGATCTTGATAAAAGACATTCTATTTCAGGCTATATATTCTCTTTATTCGGTTCTGCAGTGAGTTGGAACACTTCGCTTCAATTTATTATTACTCTTTCTACTACTGAAGCTGAATATGTTGCAGCTACTGAAGATGTCAAAGAAGCTATTTGGTTGCGATGTCTGGTTTCTGAACTTGGTGTTCCACGGAATGTTATTACTGTTTATTGTGATAGTCATAGTGCTATTTGTTTGATCAAGAATGATATGTATCAAGGTACCACGCATATTGATATCAAGTATCACTTCATTCGTGAAGTCGTTGTTGAAAGCAAGATTATTGTGGAAAAGATACATACTGACGAGAATTATACAGATATGCTTACAAAGCCATTATCTAATATTAAATTCAAGCATTGCCTTGACTTGATTGGTATTCACGGAACTTAGAACCCTTAGAGATTTATGGAAAACAATTCTACGAATGTAGAGTCAAGGAAAATTTATTAGAATATGACTCTAATTAGGACTATATTTATTTGTACCTATAAATAGGGCCACATGTACTTGTATTCTAACACACTTCATAGTAGATTTATTTTTCCGTGTTGTTTTTTCGTTTCCATGTTGGAGAAGTTTTTTCCACATTAAAATTCCCTCCCCTACTCTCAAAACCGTAACACATAGGAAAATGTATTATACATGTAAACGAATTAACACTCGCTGAACAAGTGCCTAAAATAGGCTCCGAGGTTTGTCACATGCCTAATTGTAATTCCTGACCAAACTCGATCCAGGCATGACCTTTATCTAGGGCATCGAGGGTTGTATATGCGTTTGCCCCAGAGGATTGGGGCACGTTTGGAGGAGAAGCAGAACCCGAGTGCAGAGTGAAGGCATCAAGGCGACTCAGCCGCATGATTATAATTTGAAAGCAAGATAATAATTAGCATGGTTAATGAGCCAAAAAAAACATACCATGCCGACCTGAACCAAACCCATTGGTTTAGTCGTGGAATATGGTACTATTCATGTCTACTAGGCATGCATATGCATCCCCCATAACAAATTTTTATGTTTATGTTGTGGTTTCAATTCAATTCAAGTGTGTTCTGTCTGCACACCATTGATTCTGATGTCATGGTAATAATACAGCATGTCTCACTGTACAGAAGCTTAGTAAGGTACTTATTACAGACAGAGAGAGCCTCTAAGAGTAGGGAAAAAATCAACATACCGAAAATACCAGGTTTCCATCTTCACATGATGTGCTGTCCATGTACGCCAGCCAATTCTACAAGAACTTCTCTATGGATGCTGTTAATGTCGACTCCGGTACAGCCCCCACGACGATATCTTTCCTCTCGCCCTCCTTGAAGATGAGCACGGTGGGGATACTGCGGATACCATAATTGGTTGCAATGGTGGGGCTCTCATCTGTGTTCACTTTGTAGCATTTGAGCTTCCCAGCGTATTGTTTGGCAAGTTTCTCGATCACGGGGAGGATCATGCGGCAAGGACCACACCAAGGGGCCCAGAATTCGACCAGAACGGGAACTTCGGAATCAAGGACAAGGGATTGCCAGGAGGAATCGTTAACCACGGATACTGCTGCACGTTACGTTAAAACGGAATAAATCAATAAATCGTCGAATTGATCGATATGCTCCTAGATAGAAATGTCGTCAAATCAAGCAAACCGAAAGACTAGAATAGACATAGATACAGGTGAATCCGATCCGAAGAATTGAAACAAAATTGCTTAACTAAAGCAAGGCAAAAAAATGAAACTATTCCCCCAAATTGGAGTGCTGAAATCAATCTTCAGGCTTCAGCCAGCAACTAATTCATCAAAAATTAAAACACAGGACGACAAAGATCGGGGGCAAAATCCATACCATCGGTGGCTGTTTCCTGCGCTTCGCAGACAATCCTACTTTTCCCTCCACGTCCAATCGTCTTGTTGGAGCTCAGTTTTAGCTTTGCCGCGGAGCGGTTCATCTGGATCTTGAGCCCTCTGAACTCGGAGAATCTGACGGATCTAGACCCGGCGACGGGAGCCAATGCGACGTAAGGCAGGGAGGAAGCGCGCGGGATTGTAAGCGTTTCCATCAGACCAGCCATGGCGTCGAAGATGTAATCCGCAGGGATTGAGCGAGAGTGATAAAATGGCAGCGGAAGTGAGTTTTGTGTGGCTTTAAGGATTTTGATACAGACGATGGATAGATCACGTGGGCCTCACATGAACAATCGGACAGAGGATTGGCTTGGGCCGGGTTGGTTTTATCTTCGGCCCAAATAATCTTCCACGTCTGGCAGCATAATATTTCCATATTATGTTCCGGGGCTATGTTGGTTTACGAGATAAAATGGTACAAAACAAATTGTTATGAGACGGACACATGATATGTTTATGTTATTAAACAAATTTTATAATTTCTGCTTCAAAACTCACGATTTTGAAGGTTTACAAAAGCATTTTTGTATACCCCGACCTAATTGGCATGTATTATCAAGATGTACCGAAAAATTATGCACATAATTTATGCAAAAATAGGTCATTTTTGCTTGCTAAATAATACACAATATATTTGGGTAATGTTACCAAAATGACCTTGATCTAGTGGTATGAGTGTTTGTGAGGTTAAGGGTTTGAATTTTGGTACCACCAAAAAAAAATTAAAAAAAATATCTGGGTAATGTTAAATATTCATAATCTTTTCATACATAATCATATATAATCAATTGAATGTGAGTTATTATTATTTGGGCTCTTAGAATCAACATACTTATTTTTATATTGATACTGTATCAAATGTAAATATTTCATTTATCATATATAATTATTTATAAAAATATTATTGAATAAAAAATCTGTATCACAAATTTTAATTTCGATTACTAGTATTATTGAATTTTGGATTATATTTTTCTAAAATAACCATGATGGTCATTTGGGGGATGTTTTTAATTTTTTTTTTCATCTCATTTGCAAGCTGACCTTTGTTTCTTCATACATAGGAAGCCACATCCCAAAGAATTTTTACAGGGATACCACCTCAAGAAGGATAAAAAACAAACTCAGAAACGACCACATCCGAACTAACAAACGAAGAACTCATCCTGTTAATGCTATCCAACCTCAAATTCTGCATACTGAGGGATAAAGACTGCATTGATCTAACAAGAGGGTAAGGGGCTGCATATAGCTCTGGAGCAGAAGAGGAAATTGTACCTTTGTTCCTGGGACTGGCAAAAAAAAAACTGCATATCAAGAAGGGGCAAGGATAATCCCTTCTTGGCCAGCAAATCAGCAATGAAATTTTGATCCCTAGGAATATGGTGAATCATACTCACACCACACATCTCCATTAGAACTTTAATTTGCCTAACAAGTTCAGCATTTAGAAGATCAACCCTCCTTCCATTGCTGATGTCAATTGCACCTTTACTATCAGATAAGATGCTTAAGGTCTGCAGCGAGCAGGAATAAACCACATGAAGACCATGAAAGATGGCCCAAAGTTCAGCCGTTAACACAGAACATCGTCCAATATTAATGGAAAAACTTGAGATCCAGGATAAGGCGACATTGAAGACTACACCACCGCAAGCACGCGTACTAGACAGACGACAAATTGCCTCATCCACCATGAGAAAAGAAAATCCTGAGACCTGTGACCCTGAATGGGACTCCAGGTGTTGCTGGACAGCTGTATTTGGGGGCATGGGGGGATATTTGTGAAGAGAACAAGTCTTCCTTAAGCGTTGGTCCTCCAGAAATGAACAGGTAATGGAAATGGCTAGGCTGATTGTTGGAAATCCCTTCCTAGCGAAAATCATGTCGTTGCGGTTCAACCACAGCCTCCAGCACGCCATAGCAAACAGACCCTTGCTAATGGAAAAAGGAAGGAGTAGTCAGATTGAAAATCACCCATTCAGCAGAGCTCTGGGATTGAAAGAAAGCCGCCGACAGTGTCAGATGGATTTGATGCCGTACAACCCGGCTCCTAGGGCAATCACGCAAGATGTGCAGGATCGATTCAGGAGCACCACACCCGGGGCAAGCTGGACAGTCCACTAAATGCTTGCGAAAACATGCAACGTTAATCCAAAGAGCACCCAGAATGATGCGCCATAAGAAAAATTTGATATTTTCGGGGGCTTTGATCGCCCAAAGCTGATGCCAAGGGAAACTTGCAACAATCGGGTCAGAGGAGGACACCACCCCTAAAACTGAAGCAATGGAAAATTGTCCATTGGAGGAAAGGGACCATGACTGCTTGTCTTTGCCAGCTGCAGCATTACATTAGACATCGGAACAACAAGTATGGTTAAGACAATGTCATAAGGTAGCCAAAGAACAAGCTTTTGAACATCCTAATTCCCTGCACTACAGACAAAATCAGCAATTTTGCAAATTAGTAAGGAGTCAGGAACAGGCAATTGAGCAAACATAAAGAGAGGATGGAAAAATGAAAACCAAAAATCAGTCCAAAAGCAAACCAAAGTCCCATCAACCAAGTGTCCATCTTGTGTATTGCGAGACGGTGTCCAATTGTTTAGAAACGTTCAACCATACATGAGATCCACCTTTTCTAACCAATTGACCATCCTGAGGAACCAGAGAAGATGTCTTTCCAGATTTTTGAGATATCATCAAAGAGTTCCCAAGCTAGTTTAATCATAAAAGCCACATTCATATCCCTGAAACGCTGAAGACCTAAGCCCCCAGAGCATTTGCTTCAACATATCCTGGAACAAGGAACAAGGAACAAGGAACAAGAGGAGCATGGATGACATTATAATCACCACCCCAGAAGCATGACCGAATCACCCTATCAAGCTCATCACAAGATGATACTGGGACGGAGGTAGATTGCATTTGATAAACAGGGATCGCTGTTATGGATCCACAGCAACCACAGCAGGAAGCTGTCACCTATACCAGAAGACCTCGTGGGTGAGCTGGTTAGCAAACAGACAGAGCAGAAGTAGAATTGGCAATACTGTCAATTCCAAATTCTAGCCGTTACAGAAGACCTTTTAGAAGTATGTACTTTTGGGAAAAACAGTCAGTTTGGGAAACAAGATTATAGCCGTTAGTTCTTCCTTTTTGACAAACAGACTTCTATATAAAGTCTTGGGTTGTACAATGAAGAAATCATCTTTTGATCAATGAAGTTTACATTTCGCATCTAGCAATTACATAGGATCAGACTCTCTCCTATTCAAGCAGTTTCAAGCCTCCCATTTCTGATCTACAAAGCAATATAGGTCGGAGGACTAAATTGCGTTACAAATCTCTCATTGATTCCATCGGCGAAGGCTCCTTCCAAGCTTCGCAGACTGCATATTCCGGCCCTGTAACTAGATCACGGTCCCGGGATCATAACAATCGCACTCAGAACAGACTTGCAAAGCACGAGACGACCGGCCATTGAAATCTTCCTAGACATCCATAAAGATACCCTTTTCTGTATCCTAGTAAGTAGGGGAATATGATGACTACGGGTAACTCGAGAAGGCAGAATAGGACTCCAAGATAGATTCCCAAATTATCCACACATCCGATATCGAGAATGTCTGCAATGTCCTTGACTGTTTGTTGATTAACATTAGGCGAGGTCCACAATACAGATTTGTGTTGGTTGACCGTTTGCCCAGATGAAAGAGAAAAAGTCTGCACCACTTCATAGAGCACTAGTGAAGCCTCTACGAAAAGAAGCAAGTCATCAGCAAGCATAAGATAAGATAATTTAAAAGCATTTCTCCCAAAAGCAAGAGGCTTCCAATAGCCATTATCTCTTGCCACATTAATGGTATGAGAGAGCCGTTCCATGCATAGTACGAAGAGATACGGCGAGATAGGATCCCCTGTCGGACTCCCATTTGTGGTGAAAATTCAGTCCCTCTCAAACCCTCCCATATAACCTGAGTGGAGCAAGTTTGAAGGGAGGACATGACCACTCTATGAAGATATGTTGGAATGTTTGCCTCTCGAAGAGTCGCCTCTATGAAACCCCAATCCATTTTATGGAACGCCTTTGCATGGTCAATTTTTATGGCCATGCAACCAAATCACCCTTTGCAAGAGCACATAGTATGGATGGTCTCCTTAGCGACAATGATATTGTCTGTGATGTATCTGCCTTTGATGAAACTTGACTAATTTGGAGATACAAGTAAGGGCATCACCATCTTTAGTCTGTTTGCAATTACTTTGGTGACCATCTTGTCACCGATACTAATCAGACTAATGGGTCTGAAATGATCAAAACTCTCTAGAACAGGGACTTTTTGAAGAGGAGAAATCATCCCTTTGTTTGCCAAGGGAGGAATAATCCCATTCTCAAAGGCCTGAAAAACAAAGGATAGAAGAGAGTCAGAAACACGACACCAATTGTGTTGATAAAAATTAGTTGTGAAGCCATCTGGTCCCGCTGCTTTATCAAGACTCATCATCCAGAGCTTGTTTTATTTCATCACTAGAAACCCTGTGAGCAAGCCACCTTAGATGAGAATCAGAAAGTGGGGGAATCTGTCCTTGAACCGGAAAAAGAGGCCAAGCCACACGAGGGGTCGGGCTGTTAGATCCAAATAAAGAGGAAAAGTAACTGTCGAATTCCAGAATTAGAGTGTTGCGATCTGAACACCCAGTACCATAACTGATTTTGAGTTTTTTTGGGGAAAGATATCTCCTCCTGTCTATGTGTAAAGCATGGAAGAAACTAGTACTTCTATCCCCAAAAGTCACCCAAATACTGACCTTTCTAACTTCGCGGAACCACCAAGAGTGACCCACCCAAATTCAGCACGCCTAATTTTTTTAGCCAATTTCAATTTAAACTATACAATCAATTCTCCTAAATTAGACTAACCCCTTGCAGCACAAAAAGCTATTAGAAAAGAGTAAGGAGACATCATTCTGTAAAGGATCTCTATAAAGTGAGCTAAGGTTTCATTTAGGAGGTTGAATGTTTTTTTTCTTGGAGGATGAATGTTATGAAGCCATTTCGCCTCCAAGGGAAAAAGAGAGCAGCATGGACTCGGGAAGAAAACAATGCTGCACTTTACCAATGATGGAATGAAAGGGATCATGATGTTCTCAAACATTATGCTTACTGCATGTTCTTTTCCCGCATGTAGTTCTCTATTTTCTCCACGTCTTCCGGGACATCAACGCCGTGGGATTCGTGGTCAACATTGATTACCTGTGGAAAAGCAGAAAGAGATAAAGTAGATCATGCTGTAGATAACTAGATATTCAACTTAGTATATCAGGCATCTGGCCCGATGGATACTAGTGGAAGCTACTAAATATAGAAGCATCAATCTGGTCGATGGAGAACAACAGCGCATGCTATCTTGTGCAAATGATCAGATGGAACCTAAGATTCAGAAATTTGTGTGTAGTTCTGGGGTGGGGAGGGTGTTTGGATATAATGAGCAAGGTAAGAATTCTTTTCGTTTGGCACCTTCATTTTATATCCATTTTCAAGGACCTTCAACTGCTCGAGATCTTCTTCAAGTTGCAGCGGAGTTGGCGGCAGTTTTGGATATATCTTGAGGAATTTGGAGTCAAAGCTCTGCGCATATATTTATTATAAAGTATGTAGCAGGGAGATCAATGATTCCGTTGTAATCACATGAATGATTGGGGCTTACTTGAATCCCCAGATGAAGTAAGTATGGAAACCTCAAATTCAACTTTCCTGATCTGCAAACAATAGTGCATTTATCATAACAATAATGGAGAATTTAAGACAAAATGTGCAGTACTCAATATCAGGGCAAAAGGAACTAACTTGTTAAAGGGTATGAGCCCACGAGAGAAGTAAATTGCATAGCCACGGTTATCTACGACACATTTTACTCGATTTGGATCAAATGCATCTTCCGGCTTCAATGAAGTAACTGCAGTGCTGAAGACTGCATCCGGAGCTGCCTGCATGAGCCAGCAATCAAATTCTCCCTCCAGAATAGTGGTGACCTTGACACCCCATGTTTGTTAGCAAAAGCAGAGCAAATAAATTACGAAACAATCATTTTCATCCCAGTTCAAACACCATTCTCTACAAACTCTCCAAAACCATAAATCACATCCCATGATTCTTATCACCACAATACTCATACACACTTGGTTGCAACAAACAATTCTGAAAATCTCCAAGATTTCTGCCGACATCATTAGTAAATCAAAAGAAGCTGCACATTACCTGTAGGACTTTGACAATGCCATCTATAATTTCAGGTTCTATGAGTGGTTCATCTCCTTGAATATTCACGACAACATCATACTGCTTGCCGAGCTTTTGAAGAGCTTCGTTGCAGCGCTCCGTACCTACACAACTTCGGTGAGACACACGAGAGAAATATTCATTACACAACCCTATTTTTATCCAGGATCCACAACACTGAACTAATTATACCATTTTGACAAGATTCCGATGTCATTACCACATCGGCACCAAATCCTCTGCAGCATTCAGCTATCTTATCATCGTCTGTTGCCACAACTACATGGAGGTCAGGTCATCGGTGTCAGCTAAATCAGAACACTGAAACCGTAGAAATATTTGGAAAGACAAAGCACGTTGATATATAAATTAGCCGGAAACCTACCAACTTGATCCAAGGATGTTGCAAGTTTTGCTCTTTCCCATGTTCTCTGCAAACAAACCAAATAAAGGAGGCAAAATTCATACCTCAAACCTTTACCCTCCAAGAATCTTGCAGTCACATTTTCCTGTTTTGTTTCACCGAAACATAATTTGAATTACAAGAATCTGAATCATACAAAAAAAAAAATAGAAAAACCTGGATCATGGTCTTGCCGAGGATTTCAACAAGAGGTTTTCCCGGGAACCGAGAAGATGCATAACGGGCTGGGATAATTCCGACGACCCGGCTCCGGAAATTACCGGATCGGCGAGAAAATAAGGTATGGACCCCGAGTGCTACGGCGGCGGCCGCAGCCACAATGCCACGAACAATCCATGACCTGGTGGAGATTGAACTTGAAGGCGATGTGAGCAATGGATCGACGATCGACATTTCAAATCCGTGTCAAGAATACTGCAGAGGAAGAAATATCACAGAAACACGAAAGACTTGTCCAAACCACGAAAATCCTAGTATACTTCTTATCAAACAGATCCTAGTCAGTTCGGTAGTTAGTTTCGGGACAATTTTTTTAATTAACCATTTATTTTTAAAATTGATCGTATTATTGGAAAGCTTATACATTAAATTGTATATGTTCAAGTTTTGGTGATATTCCGATGACGTTATCATCGTTTAACGGAGGGTTATAAATCCCCTTATCTTAAGTAGTCCGCATTTTCATCAACAATGTATAAGCTTTTCAACGGTGCGAACAATTTCGAAAATGGATGGTACTACGAAAAAATTGTACACTCTACTTCTTATTATACTTGTGTATAACCTCAAATGTTACAAGTCACCCACAATAAACACAACCAATAGATATGCGCACTCACACGTATACCAATATTGGTGTATGTGTTCATAAGGTATAAATTTATTTTGGGTACCAATGTGGGAGCTTTATAGCACTTCTCATATATACCAAATCAAACAATAAAAATCTCTAATCTAATTCTACTAAAAATTTAAAACTAACCTTACAAATTTAAATCTTCATTTCTATAACATTGATGATAATATGTGTTCACTTATTTTAATATTAAACTGAAAACTGTTGGAATTGATCAAAATATCCCCCCTCCTTATTCATTACCGTCGCTTAACGGAACCGAGAGCGGGGGTGGGGTGGATGGGTGGGGGGTGCAGACCCCCGAATTTATTCTTTTTTTTTTAAATTTTAAAATTAAATATCTTGTCTTTGTTGGGATTCGACCAGTTTCTCTTTCCTCCCCATTTCTATCAATTCTTCTCTTACCACCCAAATCCTCCCCAATTTTTCCTCTTCGTC
>JAOYMZ010063819.1:0-12750 GCA_025802335.1 Pinguicula primuliflora
TCGAGTCGTAGATTGAGCGTGTTTAGGACTACTCCTTGTGGGATATGACCCTTACTTTCCGTAAGGTATTACTTGTATGACTGTGTATACTTGCACATTAGTGTGACGTTACATACGTCTCATCAGCTGGGAGGATGAAGTAGGTATGGTGGCCTCAACAATCGGAGGAGCAGACACAAAATGCTGGTGAAAGGGAAATACATGCTCATAGAAGGTAACATCTCGTGACAGAATCACTTGTTGAGTATCAAGATCAAGTATCCGGTATGCTTTTGATACTCCTGAATAACCGACAAACACACCTGGAAAGGCTCGAGAGTCTAGTTTCAACCGATGAGGTTTGGTGTTCGCATAGTAACATAAGCAGCCGAAGGTCTTAAGATTAGATGTATCAGGTGGCTCTTCAAACAGAATACTATGCGGGCTGTCCGAGTTTAACACAGCTGTTGGCAACCGATTGATCAAGAACACAGATGTGAGAACCGCTTCCCCCAGAACTTGGATGGCATGTTACTGTGAAATATTAGTGCACGAGCAATTTCAAGCAAATGGCGATG
This sequence comes from Pinguicula primuliflora, assembly GCA_025802335.1. Lineage (NCBI taxonomy): Eukaryota > Viridiplantae > Streptophyta > Magnoliopsida > Lamiales > Lentibulariaceae > Pinguicula > Pinguicula primuliflora. Next base: position 558 of record JAOYMZ010063819.1, read on the forward strand.
CTTACATTCTACAACACCATTTTGCTGTGGTGTGTATGGCGTACTCCTCTGATGAATGATACCAAGGGAGGCAGTGAGCTTCGAGCATGTCTGGTTGACAAATTCCAGGCCATTATCAGAGCGAAAGGTCTTAACCTTGCATCCAAATTGTGTCTGTATCATGCTGAAAAACTGAGCCAAGATCTCATTGACTTGTGATTTGTCTTTCATCAAATATATCCATGTTCCCCTACTATAATCTTCAAACAGTGTCAGGAAATGTGTGTAACCATTATGTGTAGGGGTTGAATAGGGACCCCAAACATCTCCATGAATGAGAGCAAAAGGAGTAGTACTGGGCTGTGTATGAGCAGAAAATGATAACCTTGTCTGTTTAGAACAGTGGCAAGCACCACATGGTGAATTTATATTAGGTTCAGCAATATTCAAGCCAAGTTTGGACAATACATTACACGAGGGGTGCCCCATTCGGGCATGCCACAAAAGATAGTCAGAATTACATGCTAAAGCATCAAAAGGATGAGTTTCATGACTGAACAAAATAGATGGATCTTTGATGGAGGGCTGAGGCAGAGTGGATGGCAGTTTGAGTGCGGCTGAAGGATCCAAAATGTAGAGTCCCTTCCACTCTTGTCCTATGGCAAGAACCCTCTTAGAGTCCAGGTCCTGCACAAGATAAAAGTGAGGGGAGAAAATGAGATTGGCATTGAATGACTTTGTGAGCTGAGATACAGATATAAGATTAAAACGGAAGCTAGGAATGTGCATCACATTATGAAGAGTAAGGTGAGCAGATAAGGAACAGGAACCAATATGTTTCACATTAGCCAAGGCACCATCAGCCTGTCTCACTACGATAAGCTTAGAGGTAACTGACCATATATCTAACAAGCTCAAGTCATGACACATGTGAGATGAAGCACCGGTATCTATAACCCAAATATTCTTGTCAAGTAAATGGGCCACTGTAAGAGCATCAAGGAAGGTCTTACCAGTGTATCCATCAACGTCCGGACCTATATTATTTGGCTTAGCAGATTTGGCCTGGACAAAGTCTTGGAATAGGCGAGCAAGTTCATTCATGTTTATCTCTTCTCCTGAGAAGTTTCTGTCTTGATCAAGTTGGAGGGGGTTGGCTCATACTCAGCAACGTTTGCATATTGAACTCTTTTCCCCCTTCTATCACGCAGCCGGAAGCAGTTTGCAATTGAGTGCCCCTTCATGTTGCAGTTGGTACAAGTTTTGAGTTTGTAGCACTCCCGGACAGTGTGGCCAGGAAAGTTACAGTTGTCACAGCAAATCTCAGTCTTATTCCGGGATTGATCCCCCACATTTCCTCTACCTGCCAGTGCAGTCCATTTAGGTGCAACACCATGCGCTTTGTTCTGACTTACTTTATAGCTTTCGATAAGTTTAGAGATGAAGGCTCCATGATTTGTTACATTACTCTTAGAGTTATGCTCCTCTTTCTGTTGCTCAATAGTCAAGATCATGCTGTAGACTCTGTTCAAACTGGGCAAGGGATCTGCAGCCAAGATTTGGCCAATCATTGGTTCGAATTCAGGTTTCAGACCGAAGAGAAACTACATCATGTGTTCCTCATCTGTAGCACCACGATCACATTTTGCCACTGGACGCATGTAGCCAAGATCGTCCCACAGTCCTTTTAGGCGACTAAAGTAAGCAGTCACATTTTCATTCCCTTCTTGCTTGATCGTTGCAAGTTCCCTCCTCAATTTGTAGACCATTGGGCCATTATATCCCCCCAAACGCTTGCGCAATTCCCTCCATAAATCCTTCGCAAAGTTCATGGTATATCGATATCCTTTTAACACTTCCTTATCGATTGAATTGTAGATCCAAGAAGTAACCATCATATCAGCAGCCATCCAATTCTCGTAGTCATCAGATTCAACATCCTCCGGAGGTACAGATTTTTCACTAATCAATGAGAGCTTCTTCTTAGCACCAAGTGCCATTCTGACAGCGCGACTCCAACTATGGTAGTTTTGAGTGTTTAGAAAGTCCGTAACAAGGGCCATGCCTGGCTGGTCTGTATCACGAACCGTTACCAGACTTTGGCTCCCAGATCCTGGGTTGGGTTTGTTGTCGTCTTCCTTCTATATCATCTTTCCTGTGCCCTTCTCTTCGTTTAAAGCCATGGAATGAGAGGATAGTTCAGTGGATTTGGAATTTGGGCTGGAATTTGGGCTGGAATTAGGGCAGAATCGAGTTTGGACGAAATTCGGGCACGAGATGAAACGCACAACCTAAAGCTCTGATACCATCTTGATAATCGATAAGTGCGTTTACAGAATTGGTTGAGTAAACGGTTTAGTGGGGACCGTTGGAATCTTGAATGTAGGTTTGGTAAAATAAGAAAGACGAAACACACTTGGTGGCTGAAGATTTTCTTCTTCTGTTAAACCTACTTGCTATTTACATGTGACTATATATATGTATACATCCTGTGCTAATGGGCTGAACAAGAGCCATGTAATGCAATTTACAAATATAAGAATATGGGCTGTAAATTCAGGGCCTAACTTCAACAAAATCATCTGGGGATATCCCAGATAATCCAACAACAGAATCCAATCTGCTATGGCAAGAACCAGAACAACCCACAGGAGAAGATACTCCTATTACCCCATCTTCGGATAGGGGAAGTGAAACTAAAGAATCTCAATCCATGAAAGAGGATACAGAAGGCTCAACGGCTGACTCCTGCATCAAAACCTCTGAAAACACTAAAAATAAAACTCCAAAAGGATACAAAACCAGATCTAAGTCAAGGAAATGAATAATAGTATCTTCTGGAACATCCGAGGAATTTCTAACCCCACATCAAAAAGAAGAATTAAAAATTTAATATCACTACATAAAATAAAACTTTTAGCTTTATCCGAGCCTAAAACAAGCGCAAACAAGCTTAAAAGGTTCACAAAATAGCTAAACTTTGATAACAGCGTATCCGACTCATCTAGCACAATATGGATAATATGGAAAGAACACCTAGACTGCAATCTTATATTTGAATCAGACCAACTCCTATTAATACAATCCATAAACAAGAAAATTTCTCAATCCTGCTACATAGGGTGTGTGTATGCAAAATGTACAAGGGCAGAGAGACAAAATCTATGGACTGCTCTAAGAATAGTATGTCAAAATATCACAGATCCTTTGATACTGGGAGGGGATTTCAACGTAGTTCTAAACCAATCCGAAAAGAAAGGAGGAACACTAGTACAAGCTGGAAACTCCTCAGATTTCTATGAAGCTATTACAAACTGGAAACTAACTGAACCCCCACACTCTGGACTACCCAAAGGGCGAAACAAAATATCCATGAGGCTTGATAGAATGCTTATTTCAGAAAACTGGGTACTGAGAGGGCCGAATGTAACAGTTACACACCTGGCAAGGATATGTTCTGATCATACCCCACTATTAGTAAGCCTAACAGACCCACCCAAAAAGGGCCCAACCAGATTTATATTTCAAGACTTCTGGATCAAACACCCAGACTTCCTGCCAACAGTCAATACCTCTAGGCAAGAACCAGTTACCTCAGTAAATCCAGCAGTCTAATTAGATATAAAACTTAAAGACTTCAAAATAGATTGAGAAACTGGAACAAGGCAACATACGGGAATATATTCAATAACATAAAAGCAGCAGAAGACAAAATTCTACTACTAGAACAACAATATGAAGCTACAAACCTGGAAGCTGACAGGCTAAGATTAACAAAAGGTCAAAATCAAATGAAAGCCTATTTAGAAGCACAAGAAATTTATTGGAGACGAAAATCCCGCATCAAGTGGTTAAAAGCAGGTGACAAAAATACAACTTTTTTCCATAGAGGGGTACAAATCAAAATCAAAAGAAAAAATCTACACTTCAACACCTCAAGATTCTGACAGAAATATAATCACACAACCACAATTACCTGATCTGTTTAGCAAGCACTTCCAAAATCAACTCACAGCTAGTCACATGGTAGAAAATTCAGAGATGCTAGCAAACATTCCAACTTTAGTTACAGATAACATGAATAAAATACTCCCGGAATGGCCTACAGTGGAAGAAATAAAACAAATAGTCTTATTTATGGATAGTGACAGCGCGCCAGGGCCCGACGAGTTCGTTGGACACTTCTTCAAAGCATGCTGGGACATTCTGCAGGTTGATTTATCAGCAGCAGTCACCTTCTTCTTTGCAGGAGGTGAACTTCCAGCCTCTTTCTCGACCACATTAATTTGCCTTATCCCCAAATCTAACTCCTCTACATCCTGCTCAGAATTCAGGCCAATTAGCCTCTGCAATTTCATTGGAAAAATAATATCTAAAATCTTAGCAAACAGGCTAAAATGTATTCTTCTAACCATAATCTCCACACAAGAAATTGGCTTTGTAAAGAGAAGAGTAATATCAGACAATATATTAATGGCACAAGAAATGATGCATTTCATAAACAAAGAACATGAAGGACACAATATTGCAATCAAATTAGACATGACTAAGACATTTGACCTGAGTGCTTTGGTAATTCCTCATCAAAGTACTGCGAAGGTTTGGATTCTCTGAATCATTTATTGATATGATTTGGAGATCCATATCCCAATGTGCTTTCTCAGTACTGCTCAATGGACAAATCCATGGGTTATTCACTTCTTCAAGGGGTCTTCGACAAGGAGACCCCTTATCCCCATCTCTCTTCATAATATCAGCCGAAGTACTAAATAGAGCACTAAACAAACAGATAGAAAGAAAGCCAAATATTGCATTAAAAGTGCCACTTGGATGCCAACCGGTTTCCCATCTCACATATGCAGACGACATAATCTTATTTAGCAAAAGAACTAAACGAGCATTGCTACAAATAATGAAAACACTCAAGGATTATTCTGATTGCTTTGGGCAGTTAATTAACCTGCAAAAGAGTGAGTTTCTGATTTCAGGAAGAGCAACGGAAAGAAACATACAAGCCATATCTAACCTAATTTGAATTGGAAGAGGAGATTTCCCTATGACATATCACAGATGCCTTTTATACAATGGGAGAAAGCACAAAGGTCTTTTTGATATGCTCGTTAATAAAATTAGAAACAGACTAGAAAGTTGGCAAGCCTCATACTTATCAAAGGGAGGAAGAATAATATTACTAAGGCACGTAGTGTCCAGCATTCCAATCTACCTCCTAATGATCCTGGTTCCACCAAAATCAGTGCAAAAATGTATAGAAACACTTTTTGTCAACTTCTTGTGAGGCTCAAGAGAAGGTAAACAGCTGGTTCACCGAAAAAACTGGAATGATATCTGCTTACCGATTCAAGAAGGATGATTGAGCATACAAAGCTTAACAAATCAAGTAAGAGCCTTAAGTTCCAAGCTTTGGTGGAACATAAGAAAAGGATCATCTCTGTGGGCTAAGTTTATGCAAACTAAGTACTGCAGAAGAAAAGAAATTGCAAAAATAGATGCAAAAGCATCAGACTCCCACACTTGGAAGAGACTAATATCCATCAGGAGTTTCGTGATACACCATTCAAGGTGGAAAGTGGGACAAGGTGACATAAGCTATTGGTGGGAAAAGTGGCAAGAAGGTTGTATACTTGGGCTCGGTGCATCTGTTCTCCAGTCAGAATTAATGATCAAACAGATAAAATGTGGAGTCTCTTGGAATGTTGCTGACCTGCAAAGGCTACTGGAAAACCAGCCCAGACTAGCAGATAGAATTCTGAAAAAAAATCCACTTTGAAGATGATATGATATGGGAACTGAGCTATACAGGAGAATTTTCGGTTAAAATAGCATGGAAAGCGCAAAGATCTTCAACTGAGCCAAGCAATGCCTTCAGCAACTGTTGGGATTCTGTTTTATTGCTGAAAATTAGCTTTTGGAATTGGAGAGTTATCCATGATATCGTTGCTTATATGGAAATATCAAGAAAAAAAGGGTGATTACAGTGTCCAAATGCTTCTGCTGCAGATCAATCCGGCAGAAGAAACTACTCAACATCTTTTTTATGAAGGAGGACTGACTGATGCAATACGGAAACACTTTGATGAAATTCTGAAAATCCCTTTGAGAGGAAAACCTCCAGAACAACGACCTATCCACTGGAGCTCAAGACAAGGCAGTAGAGCCATGTAATTCGTCTTCAAAATACTGCCAAATCTGATAACCTAGGAAATATGGAAGCACAGATGCCTACATAGATATGAAGACAAAGCATCCACGACTGCCCAAATCATAAGGGTGATAGAACTCCATCTTACAAAATTAGAAAAGGCAAAAAAACTCACAAAGCCAAGATACAGGGGCGAACTGTCAATACCACAAAGCCTAAACATCAAACCCATCAATGGTCCAAGGCCAACACAAAATCGCACACATTGGCTTCCTCCACAAGTAGGACTTACAAAAGTTAATGTGGATGCTATATACTCGACAAACACAGGTATTGCGTTTAGCAGAAGCATCTACAGAGATCATGAGGGCACTCTAATTGCAGCAATAGCATGGACAACAGAAAGCTCTTCCTACTTAACGGCATGTGCTAACTCCATGCTAAAGGCCATAAAAACTTTGGTGACGAGGAATCAAATATGTGCAGTTATAGAAGCACCCATGCCAGAAATAATAAATGGCGTCAACGACAAAGCAAGCTGCCACTGGATCACAAAGGAACAGGTAACAGAAATAGAGCACCTTATTCTGGAACACGGTTTACCTTGTCCTATACTTTGTAGGAATAAAGAAAACAAACCAACAATGGAGCTTGCAAAATGGGGGGCTATACAAGGCGACCAAACGTTTACAACTCAAGATCTGCCAATATCTATAAGAAGCTCTTGCAGGATGATGCAGAAAATGGATAGAATGAAGCATGATAAAAAAAAGCAAAAACCTGCAGCAAATATGGACAAACCTGCAACAAGTTACACTTTGAAAGCATCTTGCAACCAGGTACAGCTCGAATTATTATATTTATCACTGGCAACTGCAGGTATAACTACTGCATCAAGTCATCAACAGTTGAGAGACAGGTAACTATAGATTTTTGGAAATCATGTATTGATTTCAGGTCTTTATGGCCTTATTCGATTACTAAAAGCGTGTAACGATTTTAGCAATTGCTGCACTGCGAAATCTTGAAGTTCATCAAATGGATGTCAAAACTATTTTTCTTAACGGAGATCTCGATGAAGAAATTTACATTGAACAACCTGAGGGTTATGTAGCTCATGGACAAGAAAATAAAGTCGGTAAACTAGTGAAGTCTTTGTATGGACTTAAACAGGCACCTAAGCAGTGGAACGAGAAATTTGATCATATCATGAAAACAAATGGGTACAAGATCAATGAGTGAGACAAGTGTGTCTGCATCAAATCTACTGACCAAGATTTGTAATCCTTTGTTTATATGTTGATGACATACTAGTTATGTGCAAAAATGATCTAATGGTAAAATGTACCAAAGACTTGCTGAACTCAATGTTTGATATGAAAGATATGGGCTTGGCAGATGTAAATTTAGGGATTAAAATTATGAGAATGCCAAGTGGTACCATATTAAATCAGTCACACTATGTTGACAAGATTCTTTACAAATTTAATAAGGCCGATCTTAGCTTGGCTAGGACTCCAATTGATACGAGTCAATATTTATCAAAGAATAAAGGAGAGTACATTGCTCAAATAGAATATGCTAGAGTGATAGGCAGTCAGATGTACTTAAAGGGTTGTACAAGATCAAACATTGCCTATACTATTGGTGTTTTCAGTAAATTCACGTGCATTGGAAAGCAATCACAAGAGTACTAAAGTATCTTAGATATACTCGTGATTATGAGATACATTATACCAGAGATCCTTATGTATTAGAAGGATACATTGGTGTAAGTTGGATCTCTGATATACATGAATCTAAAACCACTAGTGGATATTTTTTACTATTGGAGGTGGAGCGATTTCTTGGAAATCAGCTAAACAGACTGTAAAAACCAAATCCACGATGGAATCTAAATTTTTGGCATTGGATAAATGTCGCGAAAAGGCTGAATGATTATGCAATATTCTGGAAGATATTCCAAAATGGCTTAAATCGGCACCGATAATATGTATACATTGCGATAACCAATCTACAATTGGTAGAGCCTACAATGTGTTATATAACAGTAAATCGAGATATATACGTCATTGATATAATTCCGTTAGACAACTGATCTCAATCGGAGTTATCACTATTGACTTTGTGAAGTCAAATGATAGCATAGCGGATCCACTAACTAAATGGTTAAACAGAGATCAAGTTAAAAAGACATAGAGAAGAATTGGTTTAAAGCCTATTGAATAATAAGGTTGATGCAAAGAAAATCCAACTTAGTTGATTGGAGATCCCAAGATTTAGGTTCAAAATGACAACCTACCTATAACAACCTTGGTAGTTACTGTCGGGATAAACCCGTAATCCATTCCTAATGTTAAATAATGATATCCATAGGAAAGGCTAAGCACTTTGGCTATTAATGATCCTTATGCATCAGAAATCCGAGTGGAGTTGTCAGGGTGGAGTAATGCGGGCTACTCTTATTTAAGTGATCACCTATGTGAGAGAGAAGATGGGTCGCTTCGAAAGAGAATTATGGGGGCTAAATTCTCTAAAAACTCTCACCGAACCAGGCAGATGTCCAAGACCAAAATGGACATAAATTGTGAGATCCAAAATAGTATCAGGAAGATATCTGTGTGAATTGTATTACTCCTTTACACAAACGGTAGAACAGTTCAAGGACATTGCGTCTACTGATCAACCAGTAAAGTTGATACAACTTTGCAAAAGAAGGTTCAATGGGTGACACCAACCTATCCTATGCAGGTATCGACTGCAGAATTCTATCACCAAGTTTGAGTTTTTGTCTAGGAATAATTTCATTCATGTGGAGGATTGTTGAAAAAAATATACATTTCGTAGAAATTCCATTTATGCTTCGGAAAAAGGCTAAAGATGGAATATAAAAGATTATGAAATGATATATGGTATTTGGATAAATGAAAAATTGATACCCAAAGAAAACCACGATATGTGTAAGAATATTTCAAATATGAGTAATATATTATTATATATATTATCTATTTGTGAAATATTTTAAATATAATTTATATATACATAAATATATATTTATGTATATATATTTTGCAGAGATGTTACAAATATATTTGTAACTTACACATCTCGATTAGTAGAAGAGTTATGAGAATTGATGATTGAAGTTGAGGTGAAAGAGTTTTATCTCCTTTAAAAATGAATTCTTACGGGATTTTTGAAGGCTTTCATAACATGTCCTATCAACTTGTCGTATTTCCAGACATGCTTCAAGCCACTTGGAGAGTAAAGTGTCTTTGTCAGATATGATTAGGGTTTGTTCGGTAGCAAGATACACACTATCCTTATTAATCATACAATGTGGGATTATTTCGCATTAAGAATTGATCAACTCGTTCGCTAGATAAATAACTATATGGATTGAGTGAGATTGTGAAAATATAAGATAAGTCAATTATTGTTCGGTATTCATGTTTGTAACAGGATAACATTGACACAATTAAATTTTTGTGAATTTACATCAATGCCCTTTTTTTAATACAATATTGGTAGCCAAATTCCAAAAATCACAAAATCAAGCATATCAAACATCCACAAACATATGTCGTTGAACAATTAATTTATATGGGAACAAAAAGTCATTTGGCAATAACATATTCAAAACTCTCGCAAAAACTCTATCGGTTGCTCTCTTGCAGGTCCTCTAAAATTCTGGTTCACCCATCTTGCTTCATCCGAATGGATGATGTAGATATGATTGCAGGAGATGTTTTTCCTTCTCTTGATGCTGGCATCGCAGCATCCAAAGTCAAGCAGAAATTCATTCAGGTCCCCTTGATCCGTCGAAGTCCACTGTTTATCCATCATCTCCACCAGACAACACGCCGGTATCATTCAAATCACTCTTGGCTAAAGATATAGTTTCTGAACATCTTCCTATCAAAATCAGAAGCAACATGGAGCAGACACCTAACAGAAAACCCTAAACCCAGATTCAATCATCCACAACAAGAACTACAGCAACAGATCAGACACATGACACAACGGATTGAACTGCAAGCTCCCAATCTCAGACTCTGAAGATAAGTGCAACAACAACCTCCAAAGAACAAGCAAGGGACCGAATAAATCTAAACCAGATAGTATCCAACCGCAACAATCTTAAACGCATCACCGTCGGCAAAAATCGCCAATCTACTGTCCCGAGCACCCAAATCTCCGTCGGAGACAGGGGCATTGATGGAGTGGCAGCATCGCTCGAGGGTGGAGCGATGGATTTCACGGGCAAGGGATGGGTGACTACTGTTGTGGTCGACGATGATGGTCCTTGGGTTGAGAGACGGAAGGAGTGATTCTAGGACGACGCTGGAAAGGGGGAACGAGATGGAGGAGCTCAGTCGTGGAGGCGGTGGATTGCTATTGTATAAAAATGGTGATGGAGAATATAAATAAGGATGACATAATTGTGTACTTATATTAAAAAATTAAATGGTAAGAATTTAATTTGTAAGTGAGATTGTATAATGATCTCATTTTAGGGAGATTAAATCTCACGGAATGCTGGATTAAAGGCGGATCGTAGTATTCAATCCTTCATGCCGGTACGGTCCGAAAAAAATTATGTTGCATACTGAACATGAGATTAAAATAAATTATTTTCATAATGATAAATTTATCGCCCAGTTATTTGCAACTAATTGTGATTGATTATTTTTCTTAAATAAAATATTATGTGTACTTAATTTTTTTGTACATAATTAAGTACACCCCATAAAACAACATCATTTTGTTAAAAAAATATGTATGTTTATAACAAACGACATCATTTTGTTACATATAATTAATTATGTATAAAAAAAAGGAATAATTTTCAACCCCAGAATGATGGTGCCGAATTCTAATCTGTACCGTTGGAACAAAATTCAACGGTACAGATCAAATGACTCATTTAACTGTTCACAAAACACATTTGATCTGGACCGTTGAATTTTGATCAAACAGTCCAAATTTAAATTCGACACCATCACAAAAAAAATTCTAAAAAAAGTATTTATACGTACCATTCCTCAACTCTCAATCCAACACGAGAACTGCAATTCGGCGGGAAACAGACGCTGCAAAATGGAAACGCAGGCGCCGTCGTCTTCGCCGCCGAAATGGGCGTCAAACCCTTGCATAATGGGCATTGACGAGGCTGGCCGCGGCCCTGTTTTAGTTGAGCTCCTTCCTTCGTATTTGTGAAATTACGGCGTCTAGTCATCAATGACTGATTTACAGATTGATAAAGAGTTGTGCTTTATTGTCAGGACCAATGGTCTATGGATGCTTGTACTGTGCACGCTCCTACCAGAGAAAACTCTCGACATTGAACTTTGCAGGTCTTTTTACGGATTTCTAATCTCTCGTTATACTGTTGGAACACCGCACTCTGCTCCTTTTCCGGAAGATGAAGTTCTGTTACTCATTTTAAGCACATGCTTCTTTCTGGAATTTAAGGATTGAAACTTGTTTAGATATAATTTCTTAGGTCCTAACAGAATAGGCGATTAAAAAGAACTCGTGCACAATTTTTGTAAGTTTGGGAATGACAAAAACATACAATGACCACCAGATTGTATCTTCAGATGATACGAAATCCTAGTGACGTTTTCTGTAACATTATCAAATGTTCATGCCTTTTATTTATGTGGAAGATGCCGCTAGAACTGGTACTGGCATTCAGATAAAATGCAACCGTGCACAGATACTAAAAGAGGCTTGAATATGGCTGCCCACTAGGACTTCTACACTGACTAACTGGCTCTGGGCTTGAGAATCTTATCAAATAAGTTGCTACAACTGGTAGTTTTCACCAGGCATGGTTGGGTATGAAATCCAGTTGGTATAGTGTATCTTGTCGTCTGCTGATGCCTAGAACATATTGTTGAGAAGAAAGAAATATCTCATCACGCATGTCTCCCATTAAATAAATGCGTGATGAGAAGCATGCCTGATTAGCAATGCATGCGTGATGAGAAATCAACAAACACATGCATATCACATCACCTTTAATGTGAATGGATGTTGATGTGATAA
>JAOYMZ010063830.1:0-12750 GCA_025802335.1 Pinguicula primuliflora
TACTTCAGTGCTCCCAGATCCTTCATCTCAAATTCCTTAAAGAGGTTTTTCTTCAAGTTTGCAATCTCCTCCACATCATCTCCTGTTAGGACCATGTCGTCTACATAGATAATGCATGTAAGCCCCTCATGCGTCTCTTCAAAAATAAGGTATGATTTGAGTTACTCTGATGGTACCCATATTTCTTCATAGCTATAGTGAACCTTCCAAACCATGCCCTTGGAGACTGCTTCAGTCTGTACGGTGCCTTCCTCAGCCTACACCCCTCATTTGGTCCAAAATGTTGAGAGAAACCAGGCAGACTCTCCATGTATACTTCTTCAGTCAGGTCCCCATGCGGGAACGCATTCTTCACATAAAATTGATGAAGCGACCAATCCTTATTTGCTGCAACAGAGAATAGCACACAAATGGTATCGATCTTCGCCACGGGTGAGAAGGTCTCAGAGTAATCCATCCCATAAGTTTGGGTATATCCTTTGACCACTAGTCTAGCTTTTAGTCGTTCCACAGAACCATAAGCATTTCTTTTCACAGTATAAATCCATCTGCATCCAACAAGTTTCTTTAATTCAGGTAGTCTGCATTTCTCCCATGTCTGATTCTTTTCCAAGGCTTCCATCTCAACCTCCATTGCTTTCCTCCACTCAGGCACGCTCAATGCCTTTTCCACGCAGTTGGGTATCTCTTCCTGATATAGAGCCATAGTGAAGGCTTTAGCTTACTCTGACATCCTCCCCCTGAACAAGTTTGGCATAGGATACTTCTTAGAACTGGGAACATGATCATCAATATAACGGCGAGGCGGTACTCCTCTAGTTGTTCTAGTAGGGAGCACTCGAACAATAGATCCACCCGTATCTCCTGACACATCGTGATAGGAAGATCCACTTGTATCACCTGAAGCTTCATGATGAGTAGATCCATAATCGTCAAATATGGGTTCAGAGGCACTTACCTGGATATCCAGAGAAGGTGGGACTGACAACACATCAGGTCCTCCAGACTGTACCACTAGGGACACGGGACACGAGGCAGGTGGCGGTGGTTCAGAGGTACTGGACGGATCTTTATGGAGTTGAATGGAAGGCAAGATAATCCAATCAAGTGGATCACTTCTAGTCGTCTCCCCCATGATCACTAGATGTGGGGTGTTTGCTGTAATAGAACTCATGCTCAACGAAATCGAATGGATTGTGGTATACACTTTGTGAGATATGGGATCATAACATCGATATCCATTTTGGCAGACCCCGTAACCCACAAACACACACTTCAACGAGCAAGGGTCAAACTTTGTACGATTACCTTTTGGAATGTGTACAAACACAGAGCAACCAAATACTCGGGGATATAATGTTGGATAAGGGGGTAGTCTGGTGCAGGAGCTGAGTACCAGAGGAGGACTTTTGAGCTTTAAGATCTTGGTGGGCAACCGATTGGCTAAGTAAGTGGCAGTCGAGACCGCCTCGGGCCAGAAATAAGAGGGCACCCCAGATTCGAGCATGAGTGCACAAGATATCTCCAAGAGGAATCTATTCTTTCTTTCAGCCACTCCAATTTGTTCCGGAGTATATAGGCAGGTGGATTGATGAATTACCCCCTTTCTGGAGTAATATACTGACATCTGAGAGTTTACAAACTCCCCTCGATTATCTGATCGAAAAACCTTAATAGATGTCTCAAACTGGATTGCAATCATATGATAGAATTCAATGAACTTAGTCACCACATTAGAATTATTTTTCAAAAAATAAATCCAGCTCATACGAGTAAAATCATCAATAAAGAGAACAAAATATCTCAATCCACTACCCCCAATAACTGGAGCAGGGCCCCACACGTCAGAATGAATAAGAGCAAATGGTTTTTCAGTACGTGACATACTCAAAATAAATGAACCTCGATGAACTTTAGCACGAAGACAAGAATCACATGAATTAGGGAAGCCAGATAGGCGGGGAAACAAATGTTTTAGATAACTATCGGAAGGATGACCTAAGCGTTGGTGTCACAACCAACTCTTCTGGAATGTGGAGCTGCAAGTAGAGAGTATCTTTGGATTTGGAGGTACAACTTCATCCACGTAGTACAGTCCAGACCGCTCAGTGCCACGCCCAAGGATCTCCTTCGTCTGTATATCCTGTAATACACAAAAGGTAGGGTACATGAGTACAACACAATTTAGCTCCTTGGTTACATGGCTAATGGAGGTAATTTGTGGGACAAAGCAAAAACATATAAACAATTATTCAGTTTGAGATTCGAAGTGATCTCAATTTTCCTGACACTCTCAACTGGAAGTAACTCTCCATTTGCTGTTTGAATACTCCTTTTCTGCGGTCCCTGTCTCTCATGTAAATCAGAAATATCATAGGTCATTGTGTCAGTAGCACCACAATCAAAAATCCACTTATCATTTTTCCCAGTACTGCCATCACATGCATTCATAGTACCCACATCTGAATTTTTATTGTTCCCAAAACACCCTTGTGTAAAGAATTTAGCACCATTAATATACGAAAGGCAATTTCGTAACTTTACTTCCCTTTTCTTTATACCTGAAGACATTTCGTCGGCCTCAGTTCCTATCTTTCGGTCCCTCCACTATCGCCAACTGTCTGTCACTCTTTCTTCAATTTCTCGGCCTCTGGTCATGACGGTGCGGGAAGGCGAGTTTCTGCGGTGCTGCTGGGGTTGTCGCCTCCCTATGCCCGCCGCCACGAAGCCCCTGTCACGGTTATCGTCTTCCTCGAGCTCCTGTCCCTCACCGACAGCGACTGTCCCTCATTTATTGGCCGGCGGGTATCGATTTCCTGGAAATCCAACGATGTGGTAACACTCTCTTCGTATATGTCCCAGTTTACCGCAGTTATTGCATCTTTTTGTGCCAGATCCCGTACTTTCAGATCGGAAATTGTCGGAATGGCAGACTCCGGGCTGTCGAGTCTGAGGGTCACCATTCCCGGGTTGATTTCTGCCAGACCTGCTGTAGTTCACCCGCCCCACATCAGATGCTGACCCGTGACCCGACCCATGGATCATGGTTTCTAGGTGGGTCACGGTTATCGGATTTGGGCCACTCGTTTGGGTCACATTTTGGGCCTTGGACGCGAGTCTAGAGCCCAATGTTCCATCATCTTCCTTGATTATTGCCGTCAGATTCATGATTTCCCGACGAGCAGCTTTAAATCTCACGGTAGCATAAGCATCGTCGACTCCCGGAAGTGGTTTCTCTTTGAGAATATCGCGGACAATGGGGCGAAGATCTTATCAAGGCCAGACAGAAATACAAATAGGCGATCTTTCGATTACATCTCGGTGAATCGTACAATATCTTCTTCACATTTCATAGGATTCAGTCTTCTCCTATCAATCTCCATCCACATACTATTGTACTTACTGTAGTATTCCTCCACACTCATCTCCTTCTGCGATAATCGTCCCACCCTGGTTTTTAAGTCAAAGATTTGGAGGCTATCTCCTCCTGCTTTAAACGTCCTTGCTAATGTTCTCCACAAAATTTCTAACGTCGGGAAATGTATATATTCCCGAACGAAATTTATGTCCATATTATTGGTGAGCCACGAAAAAACCTGGAGATCCCATTTTCTCCATAGCTTATATGACGGATCTATCATTGTTGGTGACTTTTCCGTCAAGAACTTATAACGATCTCTTCCTCCAATAGCTACTTCCATCAATCGTGCCCATAAGACATAGTTGGTGTTGTCGAGTTTCACTTTGATTCGCACATCGGGCTGATTCCCTTCGGAAGAGGATGCCTCGGTTTGCTGTTCCATAATGGTTGTGATAGATCGGGTGAGGGCCTTGGTGGCTTCATCGATAGCTGCCTGCTCTCCCATGACTCTTCGGCGAGCAGTGTTGTGGTAGATGACGAGATCGATGAGGTCAAAACCAATGCTCTGATACCATGTTGGTTTTGAATGAATGTAAAAATGAGACACGATTTACGTGGTTCGGCAAGAATCGCCTACTCTACGGGAGAGATGTTAATCTCTTCTTTTTTCTTATGTTTTTCCACTATACATCATATATTTATATAGCAAGGCGTTTATATATGTAAGGAAACTCCCAGGATTAGGGTAATCCCAGAAAATGAGGGGGAGATTTGGATGTCCCAAATCTTCCCAAACTCTCCTTATCAAAGAGGATTCTTCCCTTTCCAACAGTGTGGGATAACAGATTCAAAGCTATAGCCTTGGGAGATTTTTTTCGGATAGGTAATGTTGCTGAGGGGATTTGAACCCGTGACCTGTGAGTACAATTGTCACTCCCATGACCACTAGGCCAACCCCCTTTGACCTATAGCCTTGGGAGATAAGTTGTGGTTCCCGAATAGAATCCACCCCCATCGAAGTGAAAGCTTGCCCTCATAGATATGAAAGCTTACTCACATGAGATTCTTGACTAACAGATATTAGGTCATCTCCGGCGAAAACCAATAGAAGAGTTGGTGACGGTAAAACTTATTATGCTCCCTAGGAAATGGAATTTTGTCCTACACCATTTTACAACATTCATGAGAAATGAGATTATCTCACGCTAGTTATGTTAAGGATTTTGCTTCATGCATACATCTATATAATGAAGAGCCTTTCAAGAATATGTGTTATTAAGTTCTATTTAAAAATATTTTGGATTTCAGGTCCGGGTCTAATTCTCAACTTTTTACCATACCCATACCCGATATTTTTCGAGTAATGATTTTAGTACCCCAAACTCGAAAAGATAGCTGATACCCGCCGTCCGACGAGTATCGGGTTCGGGTCCAATTCGGTTCCAGGTATACCCAAACTCGACAGGTAATTTGAACACCCCTTAATTGGCCTAGTTCTCGAAACATACAAAGAATGGATCTATTCCCCCTTATTTGAAAATTAGCATTCCAGTTATGGAACAAAAAAATGAGAATAACACTATGTCTTAGACTCTTAGTAACTTAATTTTGTTGATTCAGGTGATGTTTCTGCAAACAAAGAACCTGCCGGAGAAGTTGAGTGTGTCCTTAACTGGTGAAGAGCTTGATATCATTGAAAAGCTCTACCATCAAGTATGATACGCGAGATAAAGTTTTTCCTTGCACAGCCACTTGAACAAAAATCTTTTGTTCCCCTATCTCAAGAGCATAATCGTGCAGAATTATGTTTAATGCTGTTTTCAGATTTTGATTTGATATGTTCTTTTGTCGACTCATCAGCCATCTTGGCAGAGATAGCAATTTTATCTGCCCCCTAAATAGATCAAAATAAATCTGGAGATCAACTTGCTAGGATGTCTTCAGCTGCTTTGAGAAATACGTGGGGAGAAATTTCCAAGCAATATACTGATTACTGAAGAGTATGAACACTTTGTGGAGAGTATTTTGCTGTTTGGTGAAGCTCTCCCTCTCTTACAAATATATCTTTACTTGTTATCTCTCTTTTTTAATTTTGATGAAACAAATTCGCAAAACATGTGTGCTTTCCAGTGAAAAAATTCGATTATGAAGGGTTGCGCCAAGCACCGGTGCCCCTTTCAGATTTTGAAAAAAGAGCAAGTGTGAGGGTGATTGATTCTGGAGTACTAAAAGGTCTTAATGTGAATGACATAAAACGAGTTGAAGAGCATCTCATTCCACATGATGATTGTGCATTTCTTTCTTAGTGTTGTTGGTAATGATGAATTGAAAACAGAAATTCATGTACTTTCCTATTGTTGGTGTGGCGATCTCATAGACATGTTCTGCTCCAGGTACTCCTTTTATGTTTATTATTCTGATGGAATTTTAGCAGCTCATTTATAAGCTCGACCAGTCTGTATCATATGCATCATGAACTAAACTCTATTTTTCTACTTTTACACACATGTTTCAAATTTTTTTAAAGAAGAGTTTCCATTCTTTGGTATACCAGTCATTCCAATCTCTCACATTTTGATTGAATAAGAATGTAGGAACAGAAAATTCAATTTCAAGTCCTAGTAACTTCTTGCCACTTTGGCCATAGAAATATCTGACCGTCTTTCCTGCCATTTCTATTGGGATCGATAGTTGGCTGCCTTTTCACGCAGGCCAGCACAACATTTTCCCAATGATGTAGTCCACCCTCAAGGCATCTCAGTCACTTGAACCATTCGTAAATATTAAGATACTTTGTACTATCGTAAAGTCCTCATAAATATTCAACAAGGTGATGAGTCCTGCAAAAAAAAATCGAATGATTTTCAAAAAAGAGAAAATTGAATTTATTTCGGAAAAATTGAATTGAAGAAAAATAATTATTTACCCATGTTCCTACCAAGAATAGCAAAAAGCTACCTTTAAGGATTATATTTAAGAGATAATTATGTAATTTCATTCATAATTGCAGTCAGTTTTGCAAACTAATAGAACCCATATATCAACAAAATTAATTCATATATTAAATAGCCGCATATCCGAGTTGTTTCACAATACAAGTAGCAAAAAACTACCTTTACATCTGGATCAGAGGTATAAAAGACAATCAATAGATATGCCCAAAAAATATAAATTGTAAGAGAAGCATATCCCTTTTATCCAGTAACCAATTAGAAAATAATAATAATTTTGTAACATTTTAATTTATATTTCCATCTGTTTTAGTTTTATGCATCCGAATATTTCAGGAAAGAATTGCTCGTCCTCGTCCCCCATTTATTAAACGAGGAATGAAGGCTTTTAATGTACGAAATCACACCATTTGTAAAATCTAAGGCTGTAACTTTTCTCCCTCCCATACCGAGAACAATTAATGAATATATGGACTGAAATTCAAGTGGATGGGAAAAACGAACCAATCCAATGAACTCATTATTTATTGACAAATTAAAAAATAATAATAGCAGGGACGCCGTAAACGGAAAGGAAATATCATAGTAGTCCAATCAGCAAAACAGATAAATGGTGTATGGATCAATAGGAAAAGAAACGGAATCGGAATCAACAAATCAACGCCAATCGAACTTAAAACGTTTGATAAAATCAGCTGAAAACAGAGCTATTGAGAATTTCCAGAATAATAATGGATAAGGTTAGGAGTGACAATGGACCTGTTGAATGACAAGGCAAAGCCGAGGATCGTCGGACTGGATCTGGACGAACAAACAGGATGTGCCAGCAGCCGGAGCGACCACACTGGGCAGGCCGACGATGATGTAACGATGAAGCTCTGACCGGAAGGGATGTAAGACGCATACCATCCATGACTCACTTCTGCCGCCTGTGACGAGTATGGGATATGAAAAATGGAGAGGATCTGTCAGGAAGAAATGAAGGGTGGGGTTCAGATAAAACTACGGTTTGAGCTATATATTCGTGCAAAATTCTTTGGACCTGGGCCGAAATTTTTGATTTGTCACCTACAGGGCCGGACCCAAAAATCACCCATAACATAAACAGCAGTCCAAAATGTAGGGTGAAAAGTTGCAAAAAGAGACATGGATCTACAATGTTGGACCGAAAAATCAAAAGGATCTACAATGCAAGAAGCAAAACTAAATCAGTTCTGTAAAAATTTTCTTAAAAACCGAAGGCAACAATTTCGAAAAATAAAACAGTAGGTAAATCTACCATAAATAGCTAGATCTATGAGATAACAGCAAGATCCAATCACTTGGCCACAAGAGTGCCAAGAAATCGTCACCAAGTGTGAAAATCGAGCCCAGAACCACACCAAACTGAGAACACACTGAACTGAAATCTCGTTGAAAAAATTGGAAGGACCAGATTCACACTTACAAGATGAGTATGAACAGCAACAAGGAGAGCCTTTCTCAAGAATGAGAGTGACTGTGTATACAAGTCTCCACTAGAGAAATGGAGTAAACCCTAGAGATTAAAGTGGCGGCCTCAACTCTCATTTTCAGCATTATATAGCGGAGTCCAAAATATTCCACGGGCTCAATAAATTGGGCCAGCTGCTCAAGTAGGAAATTGTGTGATAGGGGTTCGAATTTTCTATAATAACTTCAGCCCAAGATTTATTAAAAACCTGGGTAGATATACCTCCCTTTTTGTTGTGACAAGGGCTTCCGTATGGGCTGGGCATGAGCCCGTCTTCAAGAATTGCCAAGGATTCTAGCTGGTTGAGGTACATCAGTGTGTGTTCTCTGAAGCTGGTTGAGGTCATTAAAGTCGATGAAGCAAGGAATGAGGTGAAAAATAGAGTTTACGATTTTGGGATTTCATATGAGAGAAAATAGGAGCAATTGGATTCTATTCTGGTCAGTGGCGGACCGTCGGGGTGCGGGAGGGGTGCACCCTCACACCTAAAAATTTTTTTTCCTTCGACATGCACCCCTCCGCACCACCTAATTAAACCCCCAAATATCTTCAGCATCCACATCCTATGTGAAACGCACCCCCTAATAATACCTCCAGGATCCGCCACTGATTCTGGTGTTGTTTGCGATTGAGGTGAAAAATAGAGATGATCAGGAAGCGAATAATATGATCTTTCAGTTGCATTATTTTGATTGTATACAAGCAATTCCATAACAAATAGCTGGCCATTTACCCGGTTACGAATCAACATGATTATTCCTCAGGATTACATGCAAATCCCACAGCATATACACACATACAAGCAAGTTAAATGAATGCATGCATTAGGCAATCCATGTATCAGCTGTTTTCCGGCTGGCTGTGGTCGGGACGGACAGCAATTCCACCGGCGGAGACCTTATAACCAGAAAGTTAATGATGCATTGTATCTATTTGGATCATCTTGCATGGAAACTGAAACTTAGTTTTGAACTTACAGGTTTGGCGTGAAACTGCCCGTAGAAAGCGTAGATACCGACTGTAACAATGCTGAGGGCTACGAATCTCACCCAGCCTTCATAATGTAGCTGCATGAGAAAGTTGGCACAAAACTCATATTTAACTGCTTATGCTATTTACTTCCTGTTGTTATATGATGAAATGAAAATTTTATCACAAGTCTTATAATTCTAGACCGAAGCAGGACATATTACCTGAGCAAATAAAAACATGTTGACAAAAATGCTGATAGACGGAACTATTGGGACTCCAGGGCAAGAAAAACCAGAAGGGGGCGTGTAAACCTGCAAATATGACTCCGTGAATGTGCTATATAACATAGAGAAATTTTCTAGTCCCGAATGGTTATATGCCGATTAATGAGATACGGTTCCGAATTGTAATCTTAGCCGTTAATATTAATCTAATCTTGGAGTTGAATTTTTTTATTAATAATCACACAGTTAGATCACAACACTAACGGCTAAAATTACAATTTGGGACCGTCATAAGCATTCGGACTAAAAAAGTTTTCTATTAGCATTTCATATAGCTGCAGCCTGTAAGTTAAACACCAAGCCATGACAATTACCTGTCGAAGAGCAAGGACGGTAACGGAACAGATTGCAAGAACAGAAGGTACAATCATGAAAAGATATGAAGTAGTAAAACGAAAGATGGCTCCACCAGCAAAACCACAGAGTGCAATTGCTAAGAGGCAAAGGATGCCTTCAGTCCTACCAGATATCTTCCTCTTAGAAGCTCGACCAGATCTTGTGTGGTTCCAGCGCAGGGTTATCACACATGCTGAAACAACAGAATAACCAGTCTGGAAGAAATATTCATCAGATAACCATGACGCAACATCGTTATGATTTAACAGCAGAAAGTGTAATTTTGAATAGATATGTATCCAGACATTACTGTAGCTCCAGAGAACTAAAAGATAGATATATAATCACCAAGACAAAAACCATACCAAGGATCCAACTGAAAGAATATGTGAAAGTACATGAACATTGAGAAAGCAAGCCAAGATTCCAGCAACAAAACCAACCCAAACTTGTGAGTGGATAGGGGTATGTCGGGTTGGATGTACTTTGGCAAATTTAGCTGGAAGCAAACCATCCCTTCCAAGTCCAAGATATAACCGAGACTGCCAATGTTACAAGAAAAAATTACGCGTCAGAGGCTTATCAAATATAAGATGTTTCTGTACTTGACAAACAAAAGTCACCTGTACATAAAGCCCGACTAGAAGTGTCGTTGTAAGTCCTGCAACAGCACCAAAGCTTATTAACACAGACACATATTTCATGCCCTTGGAGGTGAAAGCCTTGGCCAAGGGTGCTTCTTCTCCAAGATTTTCGTATGGAACCATTCCAGTAATGACCAAGCAGACTGTAATATACAGTGCAGCACAAGCTAGGAGGCTGGCCATTATGCCTAAGGGCAAGTCCCTCTGAAGGATGATGTTACGAGAGTTAGAACTGAAAATATTTGATAGTCTTGAATGAAAAATAGTTCTATAACTTAGATGTGGCTAAAAAGCAAAGTTATTGTTACAACCATACCTGGGGCCTTTTGGATTCTTCAGCAGAATTAGCAACTGCATCAAATCCCACGTAAGCGAAGAAGGTCACTGTTGCTCCTGTCAATATTGATTTAAAACCATTTGGAGCAAATGGCGTCCAATTCGAGACATCAACCTTAAAAGCTCCAACAACGATAACGAACAGTACAATAAGTACCTGTGGAGATTTTATGCTTTGTCATGTACACAAAGCTCATGATTTTGATTTTCTGCAATGAATATTGATTTCTAAATTTGAAGAGGAAAAGAGACCGATCAAGGTTTCTTATGCATATCACATATGTTATATGTATACAACAAATATACTTACAAAGACGAGCAATAAAATGAGTATATTATTAACTGATTAAAACAATCATAAAATGAAAACCATGAACCAAATAGGAAGACAGTTCACAGCATGCCTTGAATGTAAGCACTTTGTTAACTTCAACTAATGAGAGGGTCGACTTAAGAGCAGATAGACCACCTTTGTCACTGTCATGATGAGTTCAATAATGAAGACTCTCCAACCCCCCAGCATAGAACTATAGTCAGAAGCACAAGGATAATAGGAGCCAATATGTTGATAGACAATACACCAGAATTTCTTCACCATGCCCGACCCATTTTGGAAAACTATCCTTGAGGAAAGGAATCAGTTCCAAAAGTGAAACCACATAGCCAGCTAAACTACGTGCTATGCTCGCAGCACCAATATGATAGTCAAGCATCAGTTGAGCAAAAACTAGAAAGGCGGTCAGCTCATTGAACGCTGAGTAAGTGTACAGGTATGCTCCCCCAACCACGGCTGGAAAGCGAGACGATAGTTCAGCATAACAGAGTGCATTCAGCACACAAGACATTCCAGCAATGATAAAGCTTATTATCACTCCTGCATAGGTAAGATTTTGTTTAGTTGAATCCCATGATGAAAAGCAATCTTTCAACTCCTCTTTATGCTCATGCTAAATGATAAAACTAAAGGATGAGTTGAATTGAAAAATGAATTAAAACATTTCTTTCCATTAACTTATACAAACTTGACTGTTTGACCAAGCCAAGCCTCACAGACCTAAGTATTAGATAAACAGGATTAATTCCAAGCATGATGGATGCAAGAGCGCCTTGATTAAAACTTTTTTTTTATCTTTATAAAATGATGATGACTTGGTCTATCAAGTCAAGGTTATGAAATATGGTTTTGCCTATAGACTTTGCCTGCAGTAGAAAAGATCAGAACCTCACAAGGCCAGCAAAGTCCCCAGGAATATTATTGTGATCGCAGATTATTAGATTACGAGAATCACCATCAAGGAAATATCTGCACACTACAAAAAAACAACCACCATTGTACTACGAAAAGTTGAAATTTGAAACATACCCGACCAAAGTGAGTTCTAGCCGGTTCGTGTATGCACATGTGGATCAATATATAATGAATGCGAGGGTACAGTCATAAAAACCAATATACAAAGACAATATATTTAAGCGCCGCATTTGTTTGTAATTGTGTGAGACATTTTACTCAAACAAATGAGAGATGTGCATGCATTTCTAAAAAAAGATACATATTAGTTTGAATCTGGCTGAAATATCGAATACTCGGTGCAATGCAGCTAAAACAACTCAAAATCTTTATCGAGACAAGCCGAATAACAACTAAATAACAATTAATCGATTAAGACGAAAGATAAGAAAACAGAGGCACCAACCAGGACCAGCATCATGGGCCACTGTTCCGGTGACAACAAAAATTCCAGCGCCGATTGAGGCTCCAATGCCAATCAAAATGAGATGGAAGAGTCCCAACCGCCGTACAAGTCCGTCACCGGAGACGGGGTTCCTCGATACGGTTTCATTCGATGGCGGAGCTATGGGTTTGTACCTCCTCGCCGCCGACCAGAACCGCGTGAAGCAATTTGACACCACCGCCGATGATGCAATCGCGTCGCTCTCTTGGACTCCCATCCTGCCCTGCACACCAATTGGTTGAAACACCGAGGAAAAGATCTTGCTGCATTTATAAGTTTCCCCGGTAAAGATCTCTTACAATGATTCACTTGTGTTGGCGCAGCGCAGGGTTTATTGTCATGAGATTTTCAACTTCAAAACTACTACGGGAGTTTTAGCAACTGCTTTTCCAAGTTGCTTATCGAATCGCAGTTATATTTGCAAAATCTGCTTCTCCTTCTCAACGGTAGTTAAAGGGCAAATTTTTACTTAAGCCACAGGAATTCGCGTATTTTTTGAATTTGTCACAGCCCGGTCTTGGCAACACCGGGCGTATAGCCCGGGCTTGGTAAGGCCGGGCGTTTTTTTGGCGCCAATTCGCAAAAATCCCGGCCTTGCGAAAGCTGGGATAATTGATTTGCCGCCATAATATCGCCCGGCC
>JAOYMZ010063841.1:0-12749 GCA_025802335.1 Pinguicula primuliflora
CTTTTTGGCGAAATTGTGCTTGTTGTTGTGCATCCACACTTTGAACACCCCTTTGTCGACTCCGATTTCAGTGCAGAATTCGTTAATGGCGTCCTCCTCTCCCTTCTGCATTTTCCAACCCACCGTATCGGCGAATCGGACCATCTTTTCCTTCTGATCCGAGGTGAATTTTGTGCGGAATCGCTTCCGGCTACCGAATCCGCCGCCAGCGGCGGCGGAAAACGGCGCACCTCCGCTGTCAGGGACCTGGACGGACATCGAGTGGCCGAGTGCCATCAGCGTGTGCGGCGCGGTTGGGTAGTACGACGACGAGATCGGCGGCGGCGAAGACGGCGGTGAATCCGGGCTGCCGTCGCTGTTCGTCCCCTGCGCCGGCGCCGGCGGGTGGTGGCGGTGATGCGGCCGGTACTCGAGCGCCGGGACCGCGCTCGGCGGCCCGAGCGGATCCTCCGGCTCGCGGCGGTGGAAGTTGCGGTGGCAGCCGCACGCGGCGCACCGGAGCGTGGTGGGGTCCGCCGGGTTCGAAGCCGGCGATGGCATGAACTCGCCGCAACCGTCGACCGCGTGCCCACCCAGCGCGGCGGCGTGGTTCTTGAGGCATTCCTTGTATGTCACGACGACCGGGTGGTGGTGGTGGAGGAGCTGCAGCGGCGCGTGTCGCTTCAGCACGCCGTTTGTGAAAGGCGACGGCGACGGCTTCGCTGTCTGGATCCTGGTGGGCGTCTCGGATTCCGTCTCCTGAGTTTTCACTGTTGAATTGATTATCTCCATGGAAGCTGAAGTTTCATCTATTAAAAGCTTCAGAAATAAGCAACCTTTTTCTCCTGTTTTAGACTTCTACCCATCTTGGATTAGGGTTTGTAGGCCAAAGTAAGAATCTTTGGTAAGGTACGAATACTTATCTGGTTTTAGTAGAGGAAAGAAAGAAAGCTTACAAAGGGAGAGAGAAAAAGTGAAGCTTCTTTTTTGCTGGTTGATGATGGTGGACGTATTGAAGGGGATAATAAGAAGTAAGGTCTGTAGATAATAAAAAATCCTGATTTTGTGGTTGTCCTTCTTAAACTTTATTTTTATCTTCATTATTATTATTATTATTTTGACCTAACCCAACATGACCCTCTTAACTTTTCAGAACAGACACATTTGTTCAGAAAAATGAGCCCCCCTAAATTATTTTATTCAGCAATATTTTATTTTATTTGTAATTAAGCAGCACAAGCTTTTTAACAAAAAGGTGAACTTCATTTACAACTTTTTTATTTTCAGTGAAAATATGAATATGTGATGAGTAAAAAGAGAATAAAGTGTGCTTGTATGAGAGTAGTCATTTTTTACCAAATATGTGAAACTAAAATTGGGTGGGCAGTTCTGCTGCATTTACTGAAACACCCCAATTTGGATCAAATTTGACTAAAACCCTCCTCTTACTTTTACTTGGTGAGAAATGAAATCAAGTTTATTTTACTTGGGGTAAAAATTAAATATCGACACTGAATGACACATCATGCTTCGATAGTAGTAGAGTAGCCTAGCAGTGATGTTATTTGCTCCATTTTTCATTTTTTTTAGGTAGTGAATTAACGGGATTCAATTTCTTTGTTTTTATAAAAAGAAATATTTAATTAAAATATTCCTGAATGATTTTTTTTGTATATGTAAGATTCTTCTAAAAATTTAAGCTTGATTACCATAGTTTAACATTAACTTTTTTTTTCACATACAGAACTTATCATACAATGTCAAAATCTATTTTCGGCCGTTGGATCTGTGTCCGAACGGCCGAGATCATTTTACTTAAAAATTAAGTGAAGTGATCTTGGTCGTCGGATAAAGATCCGACGGCGCATAACAGAATTCGGTAGGATAAGGTGTGGTTCGCCATGATAAGTTCCGTATATGCAAAAAATTGAGTTTAACATTGCTTATATACCATTAGTAATAAAATTTAAGGCAAAACATAATTTCAAGCAAAATAATTTACGAAAATGCTAGTCACATAACATATTTTGGCGTTGAATTCTTTTTGTGAAAATGTTATTTGTACTCCAAAATTTGGGGTTGAGGGGGCGTGCAGTGAGAAAATACTGCAAACTATGCAGTTCCTATGTGACAACGTGTGATTGGTATGACAGGTGGACCCTGTGTTCAACACTTTTGTGCGGGCCCGCTGACAGCTCAATCCCATGATGACACATAGAGACTGCATAGTTTACGGTATTTTTCTCACTGTATACTCATCTCTTCACATAATTTGATATACTTACTAAACACACACATGCGTAAACAATCACAAGCACAATTAGATGTTGATATTTATTCATTTTATTTTAATTATGATTGCGATTGTTGCCACATAAATTTGTTTAGTAAGTGCATGTTTCGTACCTCTACTGGTTTTTCCATTTTTTTTTCATTTTACTTCTCCTTCTCCTTTTGATTCTTCTTTTCCTTTTGATTTATTTGAGTGTTTGGGAGTTTCTCCTTTTGATTCACCTTCAAAATGGGGTTTGAAATTGTATTTAAAATTTAGAGTTAAAAAAGTCTATTTATTTACAAAATTATCATAGGAGAAGTAAAAAAAAAGTAGTCTCCTATCTATTTCTCAAAAAAGTAGAATCTGACTAAAAAGGATAAGTAGAAGGAAAAGTGGGGTTGGTAAAACACTCATTTTAAAATAATCTGGAAAAAAAGGAGAATTAGAAAATTAATCTAAAAAATAAGTGGTACAAAACAGTCACTAAGTGTCAAACAATGGTGTACACATACTATTACCCATTCTTGAGGAGCAATAAAGTGTGTACAAGTAGCATTTTCCTCACTCCTCCATTTTGCCTATATAATTCAAAAATAAATAAACTTAGGTAAGTACTAAATCTGTCATTATTCATATGCGAGTTTTATTTATAAGAACGCAATTTTAGCATACACTTATGATTAAACCATATTGAGTACAGTATAGAAAAATGATCGCCAACCAAAATTGAAATAAAAATTAGGTTACCATCAACAATTATGAAGAATTTTTTAATTGCATTCCGTAGCAAAATACACACTATCTTTATTAATCCTATAATGTGGGATTACTTGTGATTAAGGATTAATCAACTCCTTTACTAGACAAATAATTATATAGATCGAGTGAGATTGTTAAAATATAGGACACGTCAGTCAATGTTCGGTATTCATGTTTGTAGCAGGATAACATTGACACATCATTAAATTTTTTGTGACTTTACATTAATGCCCCCTATTTTGAGGACCCCAAATCGAAAACCACAAATTTTTATCCTGCCGTGAACGTGAGGAACTCCCACCGTGTGGACCGGCCCTTGAGGTTCCATTGAATTTGGGTTCCGGCGAGATTTGCAGTCTCAGCAGTCAATCAATCAAGATTTATGGATCTTCGTCAATTCCATGTCTAGAGCACAAGGATGAAGAGGAGTCATTCACTGGGCTCGAATTCTATGGTTGGTGGGGGGTGAAGAGAAGTCATGGGGAAATTGGTGATTCTCTGGAGAATTCTTCACTTTCTGAACAGATCGTAGGCGTGGAAATGGGGAGAAATTCTCAAATTGATGCAAATTCAAGCCTCTCAATGTGTTTCGCCAGTGTTGGGATTGAAAAATTGTCGGAGCCCAAACGGGGGGTGGTGCTTCCGTCGCGGCAATTGCAAGAGCTGCTATCTGCTCGCGTGAATGGAGAAAGAAGTAGCTCGTTTTCTACAATCTTGGGAGAGACGAGTTAGATTTTTGATGGATGGTAGAATTGTATAATTATATTAAAAAAAGAGTAACAAGTAATTTTTAAGTGAGATTGTTACCATGTAAAAAATTCAGCCTACTTTGGAGGGATTGAATAATCCCACATAATGCAGGATTAGAGGCGAGTCGTAAGATTCAATCCTTCGGCCCGAAAAAAATTATGTTGGATATCAAACACGTAATTAAAGTGGAGTATTCTCAGAATTATGAATTTATTACCAAATTATACTACTACCGAACATACAATAGATGATCGAAAATTGGACTAAATTTGGAGTGAACATTAAATGGCAACTCCAAAATCGATATTAAATTTTTATTACGAGGGAACGATATGGTTTGACATATGATTTACTGTTTTGAAATGTAAACCCAAACTTTGAGTTTTAATAATTTTTCGTCAATATATAAATCAAACATACCCAGTAAATTCCGCCATTAGGCAGGATTTGAGGAAGATAAAATATACGCAATCATACCCCACCCCTCAACAGGGTGGAGAGATTGTTTCCGTGGAGACCCTCAGCTCCACCAAAACAATATATATGAAAAATCATCTATAATCTTTAATATTGAAAAACAATTAATGAGTATGAGTTTTTTTTAGGTTCATACTCATATGATATATACTAGTGTTCTAAAAAGTATTGGGTGTTTGTCGGATAGGTAGTGACCGCCCATGTGGGGCCTAGCCGATTTATATTTTTTCAATTTTAAAAATTTTTAAAAAATATTTAAATATTAATAATAACTAATAAATGATGTTTTTAACAATAACATAAATGTTAAAATGTATAATAATTTAAAAAATACTAATTTTGAGTGAATTAAACAAAACAAAATTAGTATTGGAAAGATTGTCTTGACCGTTGACATATTCATCTGTAGCATGATCCCCGACTCAAAATCTCCATCATCCATTAATGACCCTCATCATTAACTCAAACTCTTTATCATTCAGTTCTCTTATATTTTCATGCTTCTCATAATCTCATTTCATTCAAATTCTTTACAATTCAATGGAAGTTGTAGCCTTAATTCTTCTTCATTTTCTTCTCGATTCATAGTCTCAACAAGCTATGCTTGGGCATAACATATATCAACAACAGTAAGACCTCTCTCCTTTTTATTATTGGATAGACTACAATTATTGTCTTATGTTTATTTTTGTGCTCAATTTGTATGTTTATACATGGGCATAAGCCTCATGAATAAAATTTATAACTAATACCCATGTATTAAATTAATTTTTATTTATTTATTATGATTGAGTGGGTGACCGTCTGGCGCATTGGATGTTGTCTAGGCGCATCGGATGGCCACCAGATGGACTGGGCGGCTGCCAAAGCGGCTTGAGTAACCGTTCAGGGGGCCTGAGCGGCCGTTAGGGGCCTGGATTGCCTAGCATGGGCGCCCAGGCCCAGTTCTGGTCGACCACTAACCGCCCAGAGCCTAGGCAGTACCTAGGCACGACTTTTAGAACAGTAGTCTATACGAGTCCAGACTTTTTTTGGTAAGTTAAATTTTGTATTAAAAAAGAAGTGTTATTTACATTTTACAATTTGTGTCCCAAAATCGAATTGGCCCAGATAGCTGTATAACAGTTTTTTCTTTCGTTTGGCATCTGTCGTCCCCAATTTCTTATGGCAATTGATATTTTTACCCCAATTCCATCTGGCAAGGTATCGGGTTTCCAGTCCAGACTGGAGCTGGAATACTTGTCGCTCCCTGGCCGTTGAACCAGAGCCAGAGATGATGTTGAATTTGTTCTATGATCCAGTCTGGTTCATCTCTTTTTCCGGTGAATTGGAGGTTGTTTCTGGTTTTCCACATTTCCCATATTGTAGCCGTCCAAATGCAGAACCAGGCTTCAGCTGAGATTTCGCGCGGGGATTGGTTCGTGAATTGCGCCAATGTCGGTCCGTGATTTGGGGGAGATGGTTGATCCAGCCACTGGTATACCTCTTGCCAAACTCTCTGTATTTTTAAGCAGTCGAAAAATATATGTGGATTTGTCTCCAATTCTGTTTCACAGAGGTTGCATCTGTTTTGATTTGCCGCTATCACCCGAATTCGTTGGAGATTTTCCTTGGTTGGGAGCTTACCATGTAGCATTCTCCAGACATGGATTGAGACCCTTGCCAGCAGGTATTTGTTCCAAACTTTGTTTAGTTCCGCAGCTTGTTCTGTTGTGTATGGTTGAGTCTGCATTCCTGTGATGATCGTGTAGCTGCATTTGACTTGATATGCTGGTTGTGTTGAGTTCTTTTGTGCCCACCTATCCTGTGAATGTTCCTGCAATGTAAAGGCAGATAGTAATAGTGATAGTTCAGTTAGTTGATGTTTCTCTAGGTCATTGAGGTCTCGTTTCCACTCAAAGAGCCATTTCCATTCTCCTGCAGCCAAAATTCCTTGTTCTGCAACTTTTGCATATTTGTTGTTGGCCTTTTTGTATAATCTTGAGAATCTGGTGGATAGTTTAGAGCCTCCTAGACAGTTGTCTTGTAATGGCACGTAAACTTTAGTGCCTTAAATTAAATATTCTGGATTATCTTATAACTGTGTTGAATATTATGCATGAGAATTACTTCATTAGTGCAAATCTTTTATCCGATAGTTAAGGAATTTGAGAATTTAGTGTATATTTTTATTATAGTTAAAGATAAGGCTAGAGGGGAATTAATTGTAAATATGTAAAAATGTGGGGGGCGATAGTAAAATATGGTTTTTAATCATAAAATCATATATATATATATAATTAAGTATACATATGTCGAACGGTAAGAGAAAAGGAGGAACGAAGGCGGAAATCAAATCTTGGCGAATTTTAGTGAATTAGAGGGAGAAAGCTGGTAGCTTAATCTCAGTAAATGATGCTTTTATTATGGGGAACGGTTCTTTAGCACTAATTAGGAGGAGTAATTATCCTTTACAAAATGGCCGATGGAATCACGATGTGGAGTGAATGACAGAAGATAGCAAGAAGAGTCTAGAAATGGTCGGAAATGAGGTATAAGAAGCCACACGATGATAGGGGGAAGAAATCCAGAAGAACGCTATTACATTCTGTGTTGCCGTGAGAAAACAATAAGAGAATTGGAGTTCAGAAGACTCAGGACCCAGAAGCTTTCACGAAAACTGTAAGAAAACATAGGGATTATTTGGAATTGCATAGGGGTTTTTAAACTAAAAATCATGTGCTTTCATGTGTTCAAGTTGATAAATTTTTTTAGAAAAAGGTTTCTGGTAAATTTTTGTGAAATGGCTTCCTTCACAAATTTAGTTGTTTAACTTGGAGTAATGATCGTTATGTTCTGTTTGCAAAATGTTAGAGATTGGTAAGAAGAACTTAGCATGTATTTTCGTGGAGAAATAGATCCTATCAACTGTGCTTTTGCTTGATAAGGCTGAATTCTTCCTGCGTTTTTTTTAGAACACAGAAGAAAATGGCTTTGATGATGTACTGATCAAGATTTAAATACTTTGACTTCGGTGTTGTCTATTTTCAGAAAACTGTCGTGTACCACATGTGGTGTGATTGTTGGGTGAGGTTTCGAGCAGTGAGGCTCCAGAGTGAATGAGGTGAGTTGAGCTTCGGCTCCGAGAGTTATCGGTGAGTTGAGCTTCGGCTCCGAGTGTTGGCCCACGGGCCCGAGTGTTGACTTGCAAGTCCGAGTGATTGGCTCACGAGCCCGAGTGATTAGCCGGAGGCCCTGGTGTTGGCTTATGAGCCGTGAGTGGTAAGATCCACCCTGTGAAAAGTTAGTATCTTACTATGTATGATTTTGTGACCCTGCATCTTACCTTTTTAAATTGGTGTTTAACCATGTAGTCATGTGAAGGAGGTAGTGTATAAAACTTCACCGTGTCTCAATGCATTGCAGTAAGTTAGAAACTGTATTTGGAGTTGGTTAAACAACAATGTGCTAATGTTTTGAAACCTTTCCATATATCTCAATGATTTCTTACTGAGCTTTCATAGTTCACAATATTACACCATTCCCTTTCAGACTCAGGGCAGAGGCAGGATTAGAGGGCCGAACCTGAAGCTGCTGTGTGCGTGTTAATTCCCTTGAATAAAAACATTTGATAGTCTTTAAACCTTAGTTGTTGTTTGAAGGATGCTTTGTTCCTTAATTTCGACTTAACCGTCTTGTGTAAGAATAGTTCATGGAGTCTCATTCATGATGGAGTGCACTTGTATTGGAAGTTCCAATTTATTATCAGATATTATGCAAGACAATTTTGTGCCTTTACAGAAATAGTTCTAATTTAATGTTGAGAATGTGGGTAATTAAAGGAGTATTTGGGGATAATTAAAGCAAGCACATATTTATATATAGGGGTGCGATCAAGTGCCCCACATATAAACACATACATGGAGATATAATCACAACTTTCCATTCAATAAAATTTATTGGACAGGATTAAATATAAACAAAAAAGTCACGTGACTTCTTTTCTCTTCTATTCATCGGCGGATTTTATCAGAACACTATTCTCTTTCTCAATTCTGCCTCTGCGACTCCTCTTTCTTTTCAAATATGTGACTCCTCTTTCTCCTCCGCCATCCTCGTCCTTACGCTGTCACTCCTCCACCGTCACTCCTCCGCCGTCCCTATTTCGCCGTCCCTATTCCGCCGTCACTCCTCCGCCGTCACTCCTCCACCGTCACTCCTCCTCTGTCACTCCTCCACCGTCACTCCTCCTCCGTCACTCCTCCGTCGTACCTATTCTGCCGTCCCTCCTCCGTCATCGCTCATCCGCCAACCCTCCTCCGCCATCGCTCGTCCCCCAACCCTCCTCCGCCATCCCTCCTCCGTCATCGCTCGTCCCCCATCCATCATCATCCGCCATCCCTCATCCGCCATCTCCCGATGCCACGACTGTGTAGGAGAGATTCAGAGGCAAACAGTCGCATCCGCCAATTACAAATATGTTTCCTAATTTCGTTTGCAAATGAGGGTAACTGATGAGAAATAACTCACGTGACCATCTATTATTATTTAATCCTGATCATCCTTTTCTATCAAATTGACGGTTGTCATGATATCTCCATGTATGAGTTTATATATGGGGCACCTGATCCCACCGCTTATATATATCGGCGAGTTCATGATACATGGAGATATACATAATTTTACACATTAAATCTCAATCATTAATCTAATGAAATTTAATGGTTGAGATTAAATTAAAAATAAAAAATCAAATTATTACCTAAATTGTATTAGTGTCACGTGACCTGCATAAACCCACTACACTACTCACAAGACGCTCCTTTCCTCTTTATCTTGTTGAAAGCAGGTGGACAAACATGTCCCATACCGAAAACAAATCATAAAGAAGAGAAATATAAATGAAAAAAGTGGGAGAAAATCTAATACCTTGGTACCAGGGTTTTGAGGATGATACCCATATTCCAAATATATATATAAAAAAAAACGCCCAATATATATATATAACAAATCAAACATACCCGCCATATGGGATAATAAAAAAATATATATAAAAATACCAACAGTGGTATCGTATCCAGGTTCTCCATATGAGCCAGCTCAAATTCCGCTGCATAACCAAAGGGTGTCCGAATCCGACAGGGCATACGTAGTCGGACTTGAGGGGGAGTGTTGAAATATGATGAAGGACAAATGTCCCATACCGAAAAAACATGCACTATGAAACACAAATATAAAAAGGAAAAAGTGGAGTAAGTCCAATACCTTGGTATCAGGGTTTTGAGGATGATACCCACATTCTAAATATATATATATAACCCCTCACATGTGCACTCGTATACTCGAGACCCGTTATATGGGTTCGGATAACCAAGAAAATATATTCGGAAGTTTCGTCTTCGACCGGTGGTAGACTTGTAATCGCCATAGCATCCTTTGGATGCTGCCACCATCACCCCAACCCCCTTCTACCTCCATAATAACCTTCACTGTATTATTCTTCTTGACGGCGTTTCGGAAGTTTCGTAATCGATATTATAAATGTCGATGCTCCGGAGGTTTCATCATCGACGGTGGTAGATTGTAACCGTTGCTGAATCCACCGGTTGGAGCATCATCAATGGTGGTGGATTTGTAGTTGCCGCCACAAGCCAACAGAAGGAGCGTCGTCCGTAGTAGATTTGTAGTCATCTCCGACGGTGGCATCTTTAGCAGTAGCCTTGTAATCGCTGTCGTAGGTTTTGTCATTGTGAGATCCGTCCTCATCGACGTTAACTGTAGGAGCATCGTCGGACGTCGTATCTCCGTAGGCATATTTTTCGGTCGGGACATCATCGACGGTGTACCGTGACAGAAAATGCCGAGATGAGGAAATAGAGTCACGCTCGACTTGAAACATGCCAGGAAAGAAGGAAAAGTCAAAAGAGCCACGTGTCTTTTTTAATTTAATTGATCGACTAAACTCAACCATTAGATTTTATTAGATTAATGATTGAGATTTAATGTATAAAGTTGTGTATAACTAAGATGAACCTCTCCTATATATATAGAGAGAGAGTCAGGCTCTTTTGCACAGCCCTTATTTTCCACAACCATGCACAACCCATACCCACCACTACCTGTTATCAAAATTGGTTGCACCATTGGAAAGTTTATACATTGTAGATGAAAAGTCCCATGCTTTGGTCCGGTTTCTAAAACCCTATTTAGGACTACTTAACCCAAGGGGATTTATAACCCTCCGTTAAACGGTGATAACGTCGTCGGAATATCACCAAAACTTGAACATATACAATTCTATGAATGGCCTTTCGAATGGTGCAACCAATTTTGACAACGGGTAGTGGTGGGTAAGGGTTGTGCACGATTGTGCAAAATAAGGGTTGTGCAAAAGAGCCTGGCTCTATATATATATATGACAATGTATAAGAAAAGATACCACACATGCATGATGCACTCATGCTTGAGTTATGCCTACATAAGATACATTAATTAAGCAAAGATCAAACTCATGTAAACGTCTTGGATTCGGATGGTCTCAAATACAATCATGGAGTCAAACTCCCAATTAGAGGTCAGCAAACGGGCGGCCCATCCTGACTCGCCCTGTTTTATATTGGTTGGTGGGTTGAGTTTTAAACCTAACCTACCTGTTTTATAAATGTGGGCCAAGTCAGGGTAGTCTATTTACAAAACGGCTAGGCCAACCCGACCTGTCAAAAAAAGAAATGGGTCAGCTCCCAACTTGCACGGGTTTTGACGGGTCAACCTGTTTGGCCTATTTTTTATTATTTTTTACTTACTTTAAACTTTTTTGACATAAATATAGAATAAAGATGAGGACGAGAGCAATGGCAGTAATCAGTGTTGCGTTACAGACTCAAAGATGAGGAGAAAATAGAGAGAAACGGCTGAGAGGTCGATGTGTTGTGTTTGTTTTGAGTTTTGACTTATTTAAATTTTATTACATGATATTATAAAATTTAAAAAAAAAATAATAAATAAAAATAGGCCAACTTGTTAACCTGTCGGACTTGGAATGTCAACCCAGCCTGACTCATTTTTAAATACAGGCCAACTTGGCCCGTTTTCAATATGGGCCAGACCGACCTAAACCTATGTTTTTCACGGACAGGCTAGGTCGAACCTATTTGACCCGCACTTGTTTGGTGACTTCTCTTCCCAACACTTCGGTCATTCAGAGACCCTTTAAGCTACTGAAACACGAATTCAATAACGACGTGTCGTCCATTATAATTGATCATTACCTTTTCGGTACTTGTTATACTCTGCCTACATATTAGTGAGGGAAGCTGGATGACGATCTGTCTTAATTTTCAATATTTCTCCCTCATATGGTTCCCATTTCATGTCTCCAGTGTAAACTCCAATTGTGCATGTCAGGTCACATTGAGAAGAAAGTGAAAGGGTTTATAAATGCCGATGCTCCGTAGGTTTCATCATCGACGATGGTAGATTGTAACCGTTGCCGAATCCACCGGTTGGAGCATCATCAATGGTGGTGGATTTGTAGTTGCCGCCCCAACACAAGGAGCGTCGTCCGTAGTAGATTTGTAGTCATCTCCGACGGTGGCATCTTTAGCAGTAGCCTTGTAATCGCTGTCATAGGTTTTGTCATTGTGAGATCCGTCCTCATCGACGTTAACTGTAGGAGCATCGTCGGACGTTGTATCTCCGTAGGCATATTTTTCGGTCGGGACATCATCGACGGTGTACCGTGACAGAAAATGCCGTGAGGATTATCTTTGAATTGAAATGATGAGGCCCGGGAGGTTCTGACTACAGTATCTGATGATGTAAACACTGTTAACTCAAGTCCCTTATCTCAACTATTGCTTCTTGATCCAAATATTTCGCAAACCAAAGGAAGGAAGAATGAGGTAAAAGTGGTAGAGGGAAAAAATGCTCAAGATTCAGCCTCTGTTAGATTAAAAAGTGGCATGGAAGTAAGTCTCACAAAGAAGAAAAGACAGTGTAAAAGTTGCTTCAAGATTGTGAGACATGACAAGCGAAATTGTCCAAAAAATACCAAGAGAAAAAAAGATATATTGGTAACTGAAGCTAAAATATCACAATCTCTGGATTTGTTTAATATGTTCGTTTTGAGATTCTTTTCTTTTTTTGCAGAGAGAGGGGATGATGAAGAAGAAAGCAATTCTCATAAAAACGAATGACAGACATATTCAGATGTTGATTGTGTGATACAGATTATTAGTTTTGATTGTAGCAATGCAATACTTTTTGGAAGCTCTCATGATGGCGGGTGTATCAGTGCATTTGCGATGTTATAATTCAGATTTTACATTGGCAACATTGTTTGGTTTGTAGTTGTCAACAGATTCATGATTACGCACTTATGTATCTGCTGTAAAAATGTTTGCACCAATATTATGTATTTTGTACTCTTGTGCATGTGTTATTTCGTTTCATGCAAATAGTTGCAGAAAATGTAGCAATCCTTTTAGTGAAGGAATCTCTCAATGTTTATTCATCATCAAAGTGGTTTTAA
>JAOYMZ010063852.1:0-12749 GCA_025802335.1 Pinguicula primuliflora
GAACACTAAATTAATCAATAAGAAACATTAGTAAGTAAGATAGATTACCTTCAATTTGTCACCAGGCTGAATAACAGTTTCAATGTCACATACACGGTCATGACTGATCTTGCTGACATGCAACAGGCCATTAATTTCACCTATATCAATGGAGGCCCCACATGGTTTCAAACTCTGAACAGTTCCAATAACTATAGATCCGATTCCAAGCTGAGCCTGACTATCAGCCATGGCATTTTGGTTACTGAGAATGAGCCGTGCCATATCCATATCAACCTCAACAGCCGTACACGGAAATTCTTTATCCAGAAGCTCTTCTACGTTGGTTTTCTCTATATAAAGATAAAATATTACATCATGAAAATAGAATTTAAAAAAAATGGTTGTTCAAAAGAAGAACTTACAGATGAAGTCTGTGAAAAGGAACAAAACCACGCATGCCTTTCACCATTGCCAATACGAAAATTCTAAAACTACCAAATTAAACAAAAACAAACACGAAGAAAGATAATTGAAATCAACAAACCAAAGTGTGAAATCGGGCTTCTTCAAACACTGACGAAAACCTACAACCAAGTCTGAATTACAACTATATAACGATGAAGGTTCAACAGTCAACAATGGAAGCCAAAACACGTAAAATGGATTACTCACCCTGAAATTTCAATGAAGCCGTATATGGCAAAATCTGGTCGAAATGCATCAATATCCAATTTGTAGGTATCGCCTTCTCAAATTTAAGAAAACATGGCGTTTGTGGTCTTCACCTTCTCAAAATCAAAGAATCCAGGTTTTATTCACAGAAAATTTCTGAATCCCAAACCCAACAGAAAATACTCGTTTGTGTAAGGTTTTGGAGAACAGAGAATAAAGAAGGAGAAAATACCTTTCCACATCGCACGCATCCGTAGATGGGCTCCAAGGGGCCTCACGAACTGGACCGATGACCGGAGATCAAACCCAAGTTACACAAACCTAAGGTAAGCAGAAAATTCCCAGTGTCAATACGTAATCCAAAAAAAAGATAGTAAACCGAATTCAAGGAAAAAAAATTCTCTTGCTCCAAAATTGGAGGCATTTTATCCACCGATATTCCGAAGATCGGTGGAAAGAACCGGTCTTTGAAAGACCGATACATCTAGACACCGGTCTTTCAAAGACCGGTAGTAATTAAGATTCCTTAATCTCGCGTAATTAAGAAGATACTGGTCTTTGGAAGACCGGTATATATAAAATATAATTTTTTGTTTCACTTTTTAATACACCGGTCATTTGAAGACCGGTGGTACGTAATATCGGTCTTCGGAAGACCGGTACGAAACAAAACTTATATCAGCGCCCGAGACCGGTCGAAACATTTCTCCTGCGTCTTCATTCGGCGTCCGGCGAGTTCTTTGTCTCCTCCGGTTACTTATTCGGCATCCGGCGACTTATTCGACAGCTTCTTCCGACGACTTCTTCCTAGTTCTTCTTCCGACAAGTTCTTCTTTCATTCGAGTTTCGGATTTTTTGTTTTTGTTTCGGATTTTATGAATTTGTTTCGGATTTTATGAATTTGTTTTGAATTATTAGGAATTGTTATGAAATTGTTATGAATTATTAGGAATTGTTATGAATTGTTATGAAATTGTTATGAATTATTAGGAATTGTTATGAATTGTTATGAATTATTAGGAATTGTTATGAATTATTATGGTATTGTTAGGAATTGTTAGGTATTGTTAGGAATTGTTAGGAATTGTTATGAAATTGTTATGAATTATTAGGAATTGTTATGAATTGTTATGAAATTGTTATGAATTGTTACGAATTATTATGAAATTGTTATGGAATTGTTATGAATCATTAGGAATTGTTATGAATTATTATGGTATTGTTAAGAATTATTATGAAATATTAGGAATTATTATTGATTTGTTATGATTTAGTATGTAGGATGAGTTCCCAGCAGAGTCAGCGATCTGATTTGTACAGGCCGATTTCTGAGGAGATATTATGAGATTTGGCTACCCATTGTAGTTCTAGAGTGTTGGATGAGGTAGCCAAATCCCATAATATCTCCTCAGAAATTGATCTGTACAAATCAGATCGCCGACTCTGCTGGGAACTCATCCTACATACCAAATCATAACAAATCAATAATAATTCCTAATATTTCATAATAATTCCTAACAATACCATAATAATTCATAACAATTCCTAATAATTCATAACAATTCCATAATAATTCGTAACAATTTCATAACAATTTCATAACAATTCCTAACAATTCCTAACAATTCCTAACAATACCTAACAATTTCTAACAATACCATAATAATTCATAACAATTCCTAATAATTAATAACAATTCCATAAATGTTAAAAAGTGAAACAAAAAAATTATATTTTATATATACCGGTCTTCCGAAGACCGGTATCTTCTTAATTACGCGAGATTAAGGAATCTTAATTACTATCGATCTTTGAAAGACCGGTGTCTAGATGTACCGGTCTTCCAAAGACCGGTTCTTTCCACCGGTCTTCCGAAGACCGGTGGATGGCATTTTAAAAAATTGTCTCCAATTTTGTGGCAAAAGAAAAGATTTTCCTGGTAGAATTCACATTAAATATATTGTCGTGTCTCAATCCCACGTCTATATTTTAAGTATAATCAAATTAACATTAAATATATTGTATATATTGATATTATAGATATTATATATATGTGTATTATTCATAAATATTAATATTTTAATCAATTTAATTTTATTTATTCTAATTATAAATGAGGCTAATCATTTAATTTCAATATTTTTATTTTAAAATATTTATTTTATTATTTATTAAATTATTTAATGAATCTTACGATTTACGATATGATTCGATTCACGATTCGCAAATTAATCATTTAGATTCACGATTTAAATCCTAATTTGACAACTATGTATACTTCTTCCTTTATTTCGTGATTTCGTATCTCGAGTCGTATGGTTAATTTATTGCATAAATCAACTAACCATCTAATAATCTTACATAATTGTATGGTTAATGTTGCTGCGTTTTCATAGGGGCACGAGTAGATGATTTTTATCGTTAAGAATGATGGGATAAAAAGTTTTTAAATACTTCAACCTATGTTTTAAATACTCGAACCTATTTAACCACCATTACGATTGATCGGTCACAGAATGAGGGCAAAGGGGGAACTTGGGAAGTCAAATATAGCTGGTATGTTTATATCTCACGGTTTACTTTTACTAAATTATGTATTGGCAGTTTTTTTAGTTTCTTCTCACTCGGTTGCTATTTTTTTTTGTAACAGATGTGCGTGGTTGTATCCATGACTATTATCTGCTGAAAGTATGCTATTGATGTTTTATTCCATTTTTGAGGTAATATGTATTCTTTGATTAATCCATATCTATTTTAGTCAATCTCATTGTTTCTTATTTCCGTTATTTGATAGTTTTGTATTTGATAAACATTTTTTGTTCACTTCCAGCTGATCAATGGATTAACACAAAACTTGCGAAGCATTGTATTGTTTACATGGACTTTGTTTTGGGTTGACCGCAAAGCTACATAAGCAAATAAGAATTCTGTCCATTATTCTAAGGTTATAGCTCGGTGCATAAGAGGTTAAATTTCCAGATAATAGTGAATCCTATGTTGACAAGGTAAATAATCGTGCTTTATAATTGTTTGTAATCCATGCACTAAAAGGCTAGCGATTCTGTTTTTTCTTATTCCTCTACAAGCTTGGGAGACTTCATTAAATGAGAACAAATTAAAGTGAATCTACTTATTGGTCTATGAATGTGAATTCATACAGATATGGTGTAGAGAACAATGACCTCACGAATCAAAGATTGCGGTAATGTAAGGTAAATCCACTCTTACTGAAATGTCAAATAACATATCATAGTCTGCCTGATTCAGCCATCCTTTGGTTATGAGATACATCATGCAATGCTGATTGTCCAGTTGAGATACTTATTTTTTGTCCAGTTGAGAGTTGTCTGAGTCTTTTCGGTTATCTTGATTCTTTTGTGGGCATGGAACTTTT
This sequence comes from Pinguicula primuliflora, assembly GCA_025802335.1. Lineage (NCBI taxonomy): Eukaryota > Viridiplantae > Streptophyta > Magnoliopsida > Lamiales > Lentibulariaceae > Pinguicula > Pinguicula primuliflora. Next base: position 4,049 of record JAOYMZ010063852.1, read on the forward strand.
GGTGTCGTTTATGATGATATGAAACTTAACATTTTTTGTGTAATCTCTATATCGTTTCCTTCTCACACCCGTGGTAATTATCTAGTGATAGATTAACCCGAAACATAGAGGAATAGTATACGCGATAGATAGAAAATACGAATAAATTCGAGTTGTTGCTATTTTCGGACTTCTTTCCTAAACAAATAATTTGTTTCCAGGGGATTGAGAGTTCAAAATAGGTAACCCAAACATGTCTCTCTTCGTTGTCTGATTTTACAATATTGATTATGCCCTAGACTGCAATTATAAACAGATTATGAGGAAATGTGTTTTATTTGATTTCGCTATGTTTATGTTAATTTTTGCAATTATTTTTTGAATATAATATTATATAATATGATATCTTTTTCCCTTAATTAATTTATATAAATAGACCCAATGTCCAATCCCTAATCACTAAATGCAATTTACTTCTACAATGAACACGCCTCTCAACTATCTCATCGCTATCTTTACGAATTTACAACTGTGCGAGTTCACGGCTTTGCTAGTTTACCACTCAGACCGCTCGCTTCGATACCATGTTAGAAAACAGATCCGGTCCTACTCCGAGTTCGGGTCTCGTGTACACAGCGCAGGTGCACGTGTATGGGTAAACTTAAATAGGAAGATGTGAGTTATTCTCATTAAAACCTTGAGCTCAAGGTAATTGATTGTAGTACCACATTCCTATTTAAGTTGGTTGATAATTCGTTCTCCAATCCGTGTGGGACATTTCAACAAAGAATTATTTGGTGTGCATCCGGAGAATTTGTATCAGTAGTGAAGATTTCTACCACTAGAGGCATCATTTCCCCAACTTCGTTTCTTCGGTTTTCGCGTCCGACGAGTCCAGAGGTCTAAAGGCGTGGTGAAAGAGAAATCTGGCAAGTCCAAAGGTCTAGAGGCATGGTCGAAGAATAATCCATGCTAGCTCGGCACCGTTTCAGCTCCGGTGAGGGTCCAGATCTTCGCGTTCAATTGATTGCCAAAGAATTTGTCAAGATTTCCACCACCATATACCAGCGATTCAAACCCCAAATTCGTTTATTCGATGGCTCTGACAAAAATCCAACCCCAAATCGGGGCGGCCAGTCAGAAAAAGTCGCTTAGGCGGCGCACTCTCGAACACTGATTTTCGAGAAATCAGGATGCGGATGTGGGGCGGTCGGAGGTCGTCCAGGATGCCTAGTAAATTACAAACATCATCTTAAATATAAGGGCCTGTTTATTGTGTAAAGATAGCGTATGATTATGATCGTTTACACTGTTTTTAACGATCGTAATCAAACACGATCTGGTGCTTACTGCAAATTTGATTACGATCGTTACACAAGATACAACTCGCAGAATCACGTGTTTTTCGGCAGAATTTTGATTTGGATCGCTATTTATATCCCCAATTTTTCATATGATTGGGTGACTTACTATTTAACTGAACTCTCAAAAGATGAAAATACCATCTTTACTTCAATTAAATTACCTTTTGCCTTACTATATATATATATATATAGAATCCATGCGAAAAATTTTCAAATTCCTAAAATCCGATTTCGTCTACTTCGAACCCTAAATTTTTCCCGTTGGCTAATTCATTGTTTCCCGACGATTCTATGGATTTTTACACAACTATGTATGGTTAGAATTTATGGGTATGCGATTATTCCTTTTTATGCGTTCCATTGTTCGTATATGTGGATTTCCCATAAGTGCTTATATTCGCAATTTTGTTTTGATGTGTTCTGCGCACTAAATTCGTTCTTATTTTGAGCACTGTATTCGTTCGTTGGTGATGTTCGTATTCATAATTCAGGGTATATGAATTGTATGTTGGGGTTCATTCTTCTTGAATCTGTCGCGTGTTCTCTTCCCGTAGTTGTCGTGCTTGATGTTCTTGTGTTCATTGTGTTTATGTGTGGTTGATTATTGTGTTCATTGATGTCTAGATGTCTGCAAGACACGAGGAATTCCAACCTGTTTTGAATATGCTTGTAATATTAGATTCACTCAATGATCTAGACGAATTCTAAGATGGCACACGTCGTTGGAAATGAATGTGTCACCCAAATGGAATTAGGTATAGCTTAATTCAGCATATACCAAAACAAGTAGAATATTTGAACAAGTTAGTTGTGGGTAACGATATAGGCTGTTTCGACAATCTTAGGATGACTAAGGTTGCTTTCTATTGTCTTTGCACAATGCTTTGTGTTGGTTAGATGGTTAGTGATGACACTTATGTTAGTGAAGAAGAAGAAATTGCTATCTTTCTTAAAATTGTAGGTCACAATCATAAGTTTAGAATTGTTAGGTATGATTTTCAACGTTCAAACCATACCATATTTAAAGTATTTCACGAGGTAAGCGCTGTAGTGAATCTGAAGCCATTAGTTCAACCTGTTCCCCTAACACCGGATTCTACTGATGAGCGTTGGGAAATGTTTCCTGTAAGTAGCATATTGTTCGTTATGTTTAACTCAACCATCATATTCTTCATTTTGTTCATATCCTTGCTTATGATTAAATCTTTTTGGGGTGTTTGGGGGCGCTTGACGGGATTTATGTCCCCGTTCATGTTTCCAACAAACTGATAGCTTGGTTCAAGACGAGGAAAGGAAAGCTAGCTGTTAATGTGCTAGGTGTATGCGATTGAGAAGGTCGATTTATCTACGTCCTCACAGGATGGGAGGGTTCTATTGCTGACACACAACTGTTAAAAGATGCGTTACGACGACCTAATAGTCTGCGGGTTTCGCAAGTACATCTTGCGTCCCCTTATTTTTCTCCCTCTTGCATTCCATTATTTGGTCACTCCTGTATTCCATTAATATGTTCGTATTTGTATGTTGTGTTTTAAAGGAACATACTACCTTGCAGACAATGGTTATATGAACTGTGAAGGTTTTTGGTCCCATGTCTTTGTACATGATATTATTTGCTGGAATGAGCCATTGGGAATCGAGCTCAACAGAATGACAAAGAGTACTTCAATTTGAAGCACTCTAAGGCAAGAAATGTAATTGAGCGCACGTTCGGCATCCTAAAGCATCGCTGGGCAATCTTGAGGTCGCCTATGTACTACCACATTAAGTGTCAAATCTAGGTGATCTATTCTTGTGCCACCCTACATAATTTTCTTAAGGAAAATCAACCTTATGATATTTTAGAGGACGTGGTTGATGAACAAGAAAAACAGGGTGAGACAGATATGGAGGGTGGCCGATCTCCATATTAGATTGTGAACTTGGAACCATCCCCTGAATGGACGAATAAGAGGGATTAAATGACCGCTTCTATGTTCAACAGGCACAGAAATGCAGGATTTGGACAGAATGAATGAACTGGGGGCCTATTCATGAATGTTAAACAATTTGTTTGTTAATGTTTTCGAGTGTGTCACAAGTTTATTTCTATTCTTGTGGTCTTATTTTTCGACCGTAACAAAACTATTTATTGATTCATTCTGTTTTTTCTAATATATAACGATTGAATTCATTTAATTCTAGTGTGGATATCGACCCAGTATGTGTTAATTATGTGTTGAGTTTTGACCATAAAAGAATGACTCTTGATTCTGATTGATACAATTTACTATTTTATTTTCCATTTTTGCTTATTTTACATGTTGTGATTAGGTGCGGTATTGATATTGAGTGTATAAAAATCAAATAGTCGTGAGGGGCATATTAGTTATTTACCATTTATTTAACATCTAGCATATCAAATTCAAATTAAATAAACGAAATCTTAACTATTTCAATAAAAATCAAATGACAATATGTGTTTCCTATTTGTGATGTTGATAAAATTAATGCTCATAATTTGAATCAAGCGGGAGTACATAATTCTGCATTAAACGGACTTTAATAGTTTAAAGTAAAGAAATCTCCATAGGTCCTCCCCTCCAAACGGAAGAATGATAGACACATTCAAATAAACACTCTATGATCTTCCTCTGCCCCTGAAGCTGCCACCACGACTAGCACCTCTAAAACCACCTCTGCCACCTCTAGGAGCACCCCTTCCACGGAACCCACCACCAGTTCCACGACCACCTCTAAAACCACCTCGTCCTCCCCCACGCCCTCCACCTCTACCACCTTGTGATGGTCCTCTGCAAAAAAAAATAAATAAATAAAGGGTATCATAACATGAACAAAAGCAATACTACCCCAAAGTGGAAATACATCATAATCTGAGCATGGGTATATGATGTTTAATTGTAATATCTGCAATTAACTATTTTTCAGGCACATACAACTTGACATCAAAATAACAATCATTCGGATGGTGCGATGTGTAGTGCAATGAGGACAAGCATAAAATTACAAAAGGATTAGCTAGCAACAAGAAGCAGAAACATTTTCTAACTTGATCAACATCAACCATTTTAAAACTCTGCTGGTGGTTGAAGGCCTAAATCTACTTGAAGTGTGTCTTCGAAATATCCCCAAGAACTGTTGATCAGTCATCATAAGTCCCAACGCACACACATATTAACAAAGATTTCTACAGAATGTCAATAAAGACATTGAATAAGAATCAGGAAATGCTTAGGTCCTCATCAAATAATCAGCAGCTCCAAATGTGCCATTAACATTCCAGAAAATCCAAAGAAAATATAAATTTGCATCAAATTTGAACTAGTAACTTATCCGACCACAGATGCAAAAGAAAATAACTCAAATGACCAAAAACTCAAGAGTCATATAATTGGAACTTATGAAAAAGAATCATAACTCCAAAACTTAGTGATTAACATTGACAAATTAGGTTTATGATGGGACCACCCTTTAGCGAGTGCGAAAACTCATGAATGAAATTATGAAAATTACATAAGCAACAAAAAATAACCATACTTTGGCTGGGGAAGAAATCTTGCTAGTGGTAAAAGCTTGGATGGGTCAATGAAGAATTTGTCGCCTGGGAAGTATGAAGTTGCAACGATCCCCTCCATCATCTTAATTGAGAAGTACTATAGCACCAAACAGCAGAAAATAAAAGATAAGTGCAAAACAAGACTTAAAATATCTAAAGAAACAAGTAATAAAAGTTAGATTCCTTACAGATTCATTGATGGGGCCAAAAATTTCATCTACTTTACCAATTTGAGTCTTATTCTGAAGATAGATCGGTGCATTGAAGTACGGTATTTTCTCATTTGTAAGCTTCGTGACTGCATCCCCCTCACAAGAATGCAGGAATGTGGAAACCTCTACTCATTACAAACGGAGGTTAAAAAAACTGAGATAATTGGCAACACTCTTCATATAAAAGTATGTTCAACTATACAGTGAAGAGAGAGTAAAAGAGATACCAATGACTTCCGAAGGAGGTCCTTCGTCACGAAATGAGAAACGGCCGCCACCACGCCCACCGCGGCCTCCAAACCTTCCTCCAGAATCTCTACCACCTCTAAACCCTCCGCCTCCTCGTCCCCTCGGTGGTCTCATGCTGTTGAATGTTCACAGCTCGGTGACTGGTGACCTTCCCAGGTTTAGGGTTTACAAAATTGAGTTTCAGTTGGACTTATGTGTTTTTTATCCAGTCCAAGTCCAAACATTTCATTCGTCATTATTGGGTCTGGCCTTCCGATTTTTCAGCTCATCAAGCTGAGCGACTCAACCCATTTTTAATTGAGCCCACTTGGATTCAAAATAAACTGGATAAACTCTTAAATAGAAATCAAAATATTAAATATAAAATTAAGATTTTGCCAAAACTACGGTACTCTATTTAGCCATTAATGTAGAGAGGGCAATTTTGGCCCGCTATGCTGGGGTAATTCGGGCCTGCCTCATCGGTCCGGTCCGGTAGGGTACGGGTAGACTAATATTATATATATATATATATATTTATATGTAATAGAGGTGAAGGTTTCAAATCGAACCATCGGTCCGGTCCGGTTTTGACCGAAAACTGGCGCTTTCAGACTGGACTGCTGAACCAGCGGTCGGGTTCGGTGGTCCGGATTTTTCCAAACCGCAATTCTTTTCATTTTTAATTTTTTTTGTTTTTAGATATATGGAGAGAGTCGATTGAATGGATTTGCAACTGTTATTTTTTAAATTTTTTAATAATACTCGACCCGAGTCGGGTTGGATACTCGGGTCCCTGTTTCGTGGTCCAACCAGACCACGAAATCGAAAATTTGTGGCCTGATTTCCAATCGGACCGCGTGACCCGGTTTAAACCGAGGCACAATTCAGTTTGATTTGAAACCGAACCACCTGCACCTCTAATAGATATGTGTTTTATTTTTTTGAGCCAAGCAAAATAGAAATTTTATATACAAAAATGATAATTGACCAACTTTTAAGATCAATATTATTTATAATATAAAACTTTAAATTGAGACTTTAGAGACTTTACACAAACTTAATTCAGCCACCTAACGACATTTAATTCCAATGCAGACATCTGGTGTTCTCTCCTATTCAAAAACAGTGTAGCCTCTCAAACGCCCTTTACTGTGTTGTTGCTCATGATGCCTTCTTTGGATTCGCTCAACAAGTTTATCAACGAGCAGGGGTTGCTGATTGAAGATTTTCTGGTTTCTGCCACACTAGATGAGCCAGACAATAGTGATCCCGGTACCTTTCCAGCAATCGGCTTCCTGCTTCTCTTGCATCAGATTAAGATGAGCTTGAAAATTTTCCCATGGATCAGTTGGGAATATGGCTATCTACCACATATCCAGGTGTAGATAGCAGACCAAATCAATTTTTGTAGTACTATCTCTACTTCAGCCTCACATAATTTGCACCTACCATCTACATTGACGACTCTTGCCAGAAGATTGTCTAATGTTGGCATAGATGTGTTTTATTAATTGTGTTTTGAGGGAGAATGCACAGACCGACAAAGGTGGGTACTTTATGATGATGAAACTACTATCATGACTGAACACCAGGGAAAGAATTGAGGGTTCTAAGCCGCTAAATTTTTATATATGCTTTGTGAGACCCAAAACTTTTTGACATTAATATTTGTAACCTGCCAGCTGACACAGAATAAGTTTTAAATCTTATCGCAGTGAAAAAGCTGTTACCTATATATACCCACAGTCCCGTCCACATCCCACCCTACCCTAGAGTAGTTAGCAGGTTTTTTAATTTATTTAAATTATTTAAGCTATGTATTTATTTAAATTATGTATTTATTTAATTGATGTATTTATTTAAATTGATGTATTTATTTAAATTGATGTATTTATTTAAATTGATGTATTTATTGAAATTGATGAATTTATTGAAATTATGTATTTATTTAAATCATGTATTCATTTAATTTATGTATTTATTTAAATCATGTATTCATTTAATTTATGTATTTATTTAAATTATTTATTTGTTTAATTGATGTATTTATTTAAAGTGTGTACTCATTTAAAGTATGTATTTATTTAATTGATGTATTTAGTGTATTTATTTATTTTGTGTATTTATTTCATTATAATTATATCTATTTAGTTATGATTTCATTTATTTATTTAATCTGTAATATTTAATTGAAGCAATGAGATAAAAAAAAAAGAGCAAATGATAGGAAGAGAGTTGTAGTGGTACACAGAGTCAGAGACGTGACTTGATTATCCTGATTCGACTGAGATTATTTGTGATTTAGCACGACATCAAAGTACACAAATACTCGATAGGGTAGTATGGCATGATACGACTATTACGCCAAAACATCCGAATAAGGTTGTTCGTGCAGTTGCCTTACACCCCCGGGTTCAGATGTACGTGTATAATGTAGGATTTTGGGGGGCATATTTGGGATGTGATCTGAGAGAGGATCATCGTTTTATTACTGCTTTGATAAAGAGGTAGCTGATAAGCCAAAATCATATAGTGTTTTAGGCATTTTTAGCTTATCATTTTTTTTATCATTTTAAGCCTTAACCACTTCATTTTTATATAAATATGAGCCCGATTGTGTCTTTGGTGATTTGCTGACAGATTTACAACACAAAACATAACTTGCATATAAACTACTGCAATCTGGAGTATATTTGAACCAATTTGGAGTATATTCTGATCTTCCTGAATTCTGATGATTTGGAGGAGTTCCAGGCCGTAATCTGAGCGGAATATCAATGCTTATGACATTTAAGCATCAAAGGATCGGGCACAATCCCAGTTCAACCTTCAATTCAGCAAAAAATGCCGAAATATGTAATCTGGAGTAGATTCCGCTTCGATCTAGAGTATATGTTGCTTCTATCTGGAGCATATTCTGCGAACAGAGGCTTTCACGCAACTGACGAAATGCACACTTGATTTCTTTGCCCATATTCATGATCAGGCCATGTTCCAATTCAGAAGAAACATCCCTCAATGTAGCAGATTCGGTAAAGAAACTGATATGAAGAACATGACAAGAAGAAATTCGGCTAAGTGTTGGAAATGTGATCTCAAGTGTACAAAATCAAGTCCAAGGGTCCTCTGCAACATTTGACTCGTGCCACACATGTATACATATCAAACTTGGAGCCAAAGCAAAGGAGGGGACTGCAATGTGCAAAAGAAGAAAGTGGTTAGGTCAAGTACAAAAGTTGTCTTGCCATTTTCGGCAAAACCCACATCTCACCATCCAAAAATGCATATCTCTCACCTCGGATCAAGGGTGGCCGAGCCCTTGCACAGGTACATCCCTCAAGGCTGTATCTATATCTTTG
>JAOYMZ010063863.1:0-12749 GCA_025802335.1 Pinguicula primuliflora
TGTATCCTTTTGTCACGAGTCGTGCTTTGTACCTCTCAATAGACCCATCAGCCTTCCTTTTCACCGTAAAGACCCATTTGCATCCATCAGGTCTCTTCCCAGTGGGTACCTGAGATTGTTCCCATGTTTCATTCTTTTTCAGAGCATCCATCTCATCTTCCATCGCCTACCTCCACTCCGGTTTACTCATTGCTTCAACCTCACTCTGCAGCACGTCATCAATATATACCGCTGCAGAAAAAGCTCGTGCGGAATCAGAAAGACTACCCTTGACCAAGTCAGCAATAGGATACCTCTGGGTTCTGGAGTCATGCTCAAGTGTGAACCTCTTTGGTTTCACCCCCCGAGTAGTCCGGTAAGGTAGGACATATCCAAGTGTACTCGGCTCGTCCCCTGCACCACGATCAGTCACAGAATCTATAAAATACGGAAGCTCAGTATGCATAGAGGATACCTGGATATCTGCTGAAGAAGACGACTGAGGAGGTGGCTCATCCAGCGGCAACTGTTCTATGTTAACGTCATACTCCAGTGAAGGTGGTCTACCTTCCTCATGAGGTAGGGCTAAGTCTGGTGCATGAGGCTGGGCTGGTTCGTGAGGCATATAAGACGCACTTGGTGCCGAAATGGTGTGTGAATCTGGGTGCGTATCTGGGATAGATGGCTGTGGTCTGGGCAACGAGTCTAGCCAATCAAGTGAGTCGCACGCTGTGTTATCCCCCTGACCCACTAATTGGGAAGACGACTGATAGTAGTAATCTGTCTCGACAAAGTCACAATCCAGAGTTATATGCATCTGACGGGTCTTAGGATTATAACATCGATACCCCTTTTGAGTACTCTCATATTCTACGAACACGCACTTCTCAGCACAGGCATCGAACTTAGTGCGATGGACCTTGGGAATGTGTACATAAGCTAAACAGCCAAACACCCAGGGTTTTAAAGACATAGAGGAGGGGACCTGTGCAAACTTAGACAAGACATTAATAGGAGTTCGAAACTCCAAAATTTGTGTGGGTAGATGATTTGACAGAAACACTGCCGTAGCAACGGCCTCAGGCAAAAACTGGATGGTATACGGGATTCTATCATTAAGGCCCTAGTCATTTCAAGAAGGAAACAGTTTTTTCGCTCAGCTACCCCATTTTGTTATGGAGAGTATGCACACGACGTCTGATGTACTAACCCCTTTTCAGAAGCAAAGGCGGCCATTTGATGGTTCACAAACTCACCCCCATTATCCGATCGAAGAGTTTGAATTTTGGTTTGGAACTGAATTAAAATCATGCGGTAAAAATGGGTAAATTTTTCAAAGACCTCTGACTTATTTTTCAAAAAGTATATCCAAGTCATGCGTGTGCAATCATCAATAAATAGCAGAAAGTAACGAACTCCTTGGCCCCGAATCACCGGGGCTGGTCCCCACACATCAGAATGAATTTATGAAAATATTTTTTGAATACGAGAATGTTTTGACAAGAAAGGCTGTCTATGACATTTAGCCAATACGCAAGTCCCACACTGAAATGGAATACGGAAAGACTTAGGAAATAACCGGCATAGATAGGAGTAAGAGGGGTGTCCCAATCTACGATGTCACAACCAATTTTGTGTGTCAGTTGCCTCATGAGTTAGGAGTGTTCGTCCCTCTGAAGAGACCTCATCAACATAGTACAAGCCGTCGCGTTCAGTACCACATCCAACGATCTTCTTCGAGCGGATATCCTGCAGGAGACAGAAAGTTAGATACATTAATATGACACAATTCAGCTATCATGAGATGTGACTTAGATAATAGTTTATATGATAACGATGGCACATATAAACATTTCGATAATCTCATGGATGGTGAGATTTCCACAACTCCTGCACTCCTTACTGGGGCAAATTTCCCATTCGCTGTTTGAACCACATTCTTGTGTGTTTTCTGCACTTCAATAATATCAGAGAGATCATATGTAATAGTATCAGTGGCCCCGCAGTCAAAAATCCATTCGAATTTTTTCTAAGGGCCAGATTTCTCGAGGATGTTCACCCGGGCCATTTTCTTATTTTTCTTATTCGGCCCATTAGCTATTGCGGAACAAATGGTGGCCCGTGGCAACCTGTCCATCACTTTCACACGCTGAGGCCCAATCCCACCATAAAAAACTGGCCCAACTCAATCTTGTTCGACACTTTTACCAAAACATCCCTCATAAAAAAAATTTGCATTAGTAAGGGGCTGGCTTTTTAGTAATTTCGCCACCCCTGCACATTTCTTTATACCTGTGGGACGGGTCGCTGGGTCAGTCTCGTGGATCCGCGACTCAACGTGCTCGATGCGGATCTTTTCTCCTTCATGATTTCGTCCCTGATTGAGAATTGTTGTTGCTGTTTCTTCCGGACAATCGGCCTCCGGTGGGTGGCGGCCGCCGTCTGTAACTGCGGCCTGACCTCCCCGCCATCCAAACTTAGGTCGTCCGCCTCTTCTTCTGCCTCAATTTGGGCCCTGTTGCCGATTCAGTTTATAGCAAAACATTTTCCAGTGTCCATAAATCTGGCAATGGTCATAAAAGGGGCACAGATATGATGAATTAACGGGATGACCGGTTGATTCTGACAGGTTTTCGGCCGGATGCATCACAATTGGAACGGATATGCCACCGATCGATTTTAGGTCACGGCGGCTATCAGTTCCTATCCCATACACCGCAAGTCCCGTACCGATTTCTCCTAATGATGCTGCATTCGAATTGTTGGAGGCCGTATTGGAGGATTTCTAAATCTGATACTGTGCGGCTTCCCATCAGACCGTCGCGTATGCGACATCAACTGAGGGAAGTGGTGACTCCTTCAACACATCTCTGGTAATCGATTCATACTCCGTATTTAATCCTGCAAGGAACTTGAAAAGACGGTGCTCAGACTGAATTCTATTGTGTTCGTTGATATCTTCAACACACTTAATTGGATTCGGCCTCCGCCGATCTATTTCCGTCCATAGTGAGTTGCACCGTGAGTAGTATTCTTCTAACTAAAGGGTTCCTTACACGATTCTATCTGCCTTGGTTACCAAATCAAAAATTTGGAGCGAATCTTCGCCTCCAACATTGAATGTTCTGGCCAAAATTTTCCAGAGTTCATAAGATTTAGGGTAATATATGAATTGATTTACCAGTCGTCGCTTGATCTGGTAATCCACGTGAACACTTGCACCTCTCATTGTCTCCATATTTTTCACTAAGGGTCATCCTTTCCTGGTTCTTTGGCGTCGCCAAAGATATACTCCAGGCGACCCTTCCCGATGACGGCCAGTTCCATCATTCTGGCCCATAAGATATAGTTGTTGTCATCAAGTTTAATGTCAATGATGACAGGAGCCTCCTCTTCCTTCTCGAATATATTGGCATCCATCTGAGATGCTTGTTGATTTTGTGTTTGCATATATTCAGCAAACCTTTGGGCTAGAAAACTTTCGATATCCGTTTGAGGGATTGTGATTTGTTTTCCTTCTCCAGACATGACTCTTGAACAGAAACGAAGTCCTACGAGGTAGATGACGAGTATGAATCAAACCTGCTCTGGTACCATGTTTGGTTTGTGTTTGTATGAATGAAATTGTAGAAGACAAGCAGTTTTACGTGATTCAAGAATTTCATACTCCACGGAAGGATTTTGGTCCTTCACCTTTTCACTATTCTGCGTTACTTTTTGTTTTTCAATCACATACACATATATAGAGGGGATTAGGGTTGATCACACGATCCGCTCTATCCCACAATTCCTGATTTTTCGACCCCTATCTAATCAGGTAAGATTTGTGTTTATCTTTACCTTATTTACAATTTGTTGACTTAATTATTCTTAACAAACACCATCAGCTCCAACCTCATAATCCACCTTTAACACCGGGTCCAATAGCAAGAATTCTTCTTGCTGAGAAGTATCACCACTTGAAGACGAAAACCAAAACGGTATTCCAACGGTCTCTATGAATCTTGTCGTGAATCGATGAGGAACTATTGAAGTGAATTCCCTCCTACAGCCATTGTTTTCCCACCAGTGTTGACCCAATTTCCAAGTAATGGGATCACCATAAATACCCTGTTCGGTGGGTACTCTTCCATCTTTAGTGAGCCTGCTTTGAAACTCCACAAGGTGATCCAACTTCCACAAAGAATGTGGGGATGCTGCTTGGTCAAATCTACCAAAACACGGCTGGAGAGATGCATTTAATTTCCCTCATCCCATACCAAGCCGCCGCCGATCAACATCTAGAACTCAGCTTCCAGCGGCATGACCGGAGCTTTTGAAACAGCAAAGGGTTCGTCGTTCACATTTTCTGGACAGAATTTGGCTGGGTATCCATGTTGGTGCGTTAAGCTTTGCAGATATATCCCCAGAGGTTGCTTGTCAGGCCTCGTCTTCTCCTTGTAGACTGTTGGAGCGAATAATTGTCGTGGTATTGACAGAATTTCATGGGGGCACAAGGATGATTCCCGTCACGGTCCTTTGATGTTTTTGCTCTCACTGAAGCACTTTTGTATATCCAAATTGCTGACTTCAGGGCTGTAGAGTACAGTCATCCGTGAGGGGTCACTAGTGGAACCCAGCCGTTTGTGCGAACTTGATGTCTGTTCTGCAGTTGGACTGATCGGCTGTTGCATGATGTCTCTCCCTTCCTCTGTTTCAATGTAGCCCTACTTCATGGCTTTGCGGAGGTTGGTTGACTCCCTGTCGGTCAAGTTGTTGACATCCCAATACTCTGCAGTCTTGTCGACCCGAATGGTATTTGGCCCCGAGTCCATCTGATGCAGCTGTTTGCTGCTGGGGGATGGAGCAGGAGCTGTCATAACCATCCTGTGACATTCTCGAAGAGCTTTTTCTACTGTGTGAACCATTCTCCAGCGACTTCGCTGATTATACAAACCATTTGGTCATGGAAATCGGTTGGCGCCCCCTTCTGTCGATGAGTGTGGCTGTCATCTTGGACGAATTCCCCCGGCGGGGTCCATCTGGTGAACTGTTAGCAGAGTTTGACAAGATGTTTAGCCCCAACAATATCCCTTCTTGAAATCTGAGGTCCTTTTCATCGAGAATTAATTGCCATCTCCCATAGTTATGTTTTTGGACTGCTTGCAGCAGTAGCCCATGATGCTGCTCCTTACCACATTTGTGAGGAGCATAGTCGGTTGTTTGTGGATCATCCAAGATTTGAAGGAAAACATTGAACCCATCAAAGTGGAGTTTCTGAATCTCCTCAAACATGATAATTGTATGCGGCCTGCTCCAAACATTCTCAGCCAAATTCCTTCCATATCCAACATGGCGAGGTGTTCCAATTAACTGGGAAACTTGAAAGTTATACCGGACTTAATTTAGAGAATCACTATATGAAGAACAAGAGGAGAAGTTTTGTAAGAGAAGGTTTTTTCGCAGAAAATTTCTGCTCTAGAGATTTCCTTCATTACACAGCAAAACTGATTGTACTCATGCATTTCAAAAGCCAAACATAAGACACTCACACGTGTCTTTTACAACTTTAAAAAATGTGCAAACAGATAAACATATTTAGCAGCTAAACTAACTGCATTAACACTAAACTAAAAGCTAAATACATCATAAAACTCCATCACTCCTCCTTGATTGCAGTAGGTTTTAGTATTCCAAGCATCTGCACGAACTTGTAATGTTTATCCTTCTGAAGAGCTTTCGTAAATCCATCTGCAATCTGGCTTTCGCTCTTGCAATGCATCAAACTAATTTCACCAGATCTTTTGGCTTCACGTATATCATGATATTTGACATTGATATGCTTCGTTCTTCTGTGTTGTACAGGATTTCTGGTTATACCAACAGCAGATTTGCTATCACAATATATGACTGTAGGCTTTGATTTCAAATATTTCAACTCCTTCAGAACCTTTCTGATCCACACTGCATGATTCATTGCAGAGGCAGCAGTAACATATTCCGCCTCGGCTGTGGATTGAGATACACATTCCTATTTATGTGTACTCCAACAAAACATACCAATTCCAAGAGAGAAGCAATAACCTGTAGTACTTTTCATATCATCAATAGATCCACCAAAATCACTATCAACATATCCAAGTAATTCAACAGGAACAGAGGACTTAAATAAGATTCCATAATCTGCAGTTCCTCTTATGTAGTGCACAATTCTTTTTACAGCAGTAAAGTGAATCTCAGATGGTTTTACCATAAAACGAGATAGTAAACTAGTCATAAAGAGAATATCTGGCCTCGTAGCACATAAATACAGTAAGGACTCAATCAAACTTCGAAATATAGTAGCATCACAAGCTTTTGATTCATCCTTTCTTGAAAATTTTACACCCTGAACTCCTGGTGTAACTACTGGACCCAATCACATGTTTAGGCTTGGCTCAACCGAGCTTCGAGGTTAAAGGGATAAAAAACAAGCCGAAGAACCAGTCATAGCTCTGATGAACTCTGCTCCAAGACGTTCTGGACTGATGCTCCACGAGGAACCCTTCCGCTTGAATCGCCTCAACTCCTTCTTTCTCCACCAAATGTGTGATTTTTGTCCATAGCCTCCCCCTTGGAGTGGGGAGGGGAAGAGAGGAGTTTCTTCTCTGAAACTAAGTGTATATATAGCCAAGTTCTTCTAGGACAATGTCCTGGTGCAATGGCAAGGCTGCCCCTCAAGTAGAATGAGAGATACAGGTGCATTTAGGGGTATCTCGGTCATTGCAATTTCACTTGATAGATCTTGATAATTGGACATCAAACCCTATCTTGGTCGCCGCTATTGCCTCTGACATGTAAAGATGAATTGTATAGGACCTCCAGGGCAACATTCCTGCAAAATTACAACTTGATCCTCCAAGTGGTTTGAGAGGTATGCAAGCTTCAAGGGACAGCTTTGTCATTGCGCGCAGATTTTACCACTTCTGGTAAATCGAGTAGAAGCTCTATCCTCCGCCCATTTTCTGCCTTTCTTGTAAACATGAATCTTGTAGAGTACTTTTTGAACGAGCTTCCTGTGAAATTCCAGCTCAATCCCTGTTGTGGTTGAAGAGATATGATTGTTTGAAGGGCATTGCAGTCACTTTCTCTCCTTTGCCTAGAATGGTCAAACACCTTTTGGGAGGAATTGTTGGCATTTTCCCGAAATAGCCAAATCTTGTCTCTTTTGATCCCTTTATGTGTATAAACACCATATAGCACGTTCAAATGTCTATGTGCACCTATATGATACAATTAAGCACAAAGTAAGGTCTAAAATAAGTGTTTAGATGAATAACTCAATGAAAACACTAAGTGAAATGAGCTAAAAAAATAGATATGAATTTAGCTCATCAAACTCCTCCACGCTTAAACGATGCTTTTCCTCAAGTATAAACTAAGCATAAACAACCAGAGATTAAATCAATGAAGCATGTATACATGATAACAATGAAGGATAAGTTAAAGACTAGAATGTGTCATGCAAAGAAGGTGTGTCTGGCTTGAGATGTAGCTTGATGCAATCAATCAAACGACCCTATATGGCTCAAATGGGGACTATGCTTAAAACACCGAGGGAGATGCTACTATGGATTGGAAAACCAGTGCACTAAAACACTACAAAAACAGAAGCTGAGAGCAAAAATGGGGGGATGTGGCATCAGAAACTTCTTACCGGAACTGAAGCATTCGCAAGATTGTCTCGGCTGCGAGCCAGATTCCCAAAGAGGAGTTATATTGCAGTCTATGACTACACTGACAGGATGCTAGATATTAGCATTCATCTCCGGCATAGGTATTTGGCAGAAAACAAAAAACTCTTGTTACATTTATTCTCCCTAAGGTGCAAATATACTGCTGAAAATGTTTCTGGTTTTGTGCAATGTTGGGATGGTAACCACACGATGTTGAGATGCTGGACATGAAAGCGCAGACTGCAGAAAGGCACGATTAGAACACTCAGATCCTATAGCTGGTTTTGCCTGCTGCCTAAAAATCTAGGAGATGTGAGTGTTCCCAAAGCCTCAGTCCTCTGCTGGATGGTTAGACAGGTGTCTAATGCTGCTGAGAAAGAGCTGTGGTTTGCTGAATACACAACACGAACTAGCAGCAAGAGGAAAGAGCTGGATAACACAAAAAGTTTTGGTGCGAGCTATTGATTCTGCAGATTGGGGGAGTCCAGGATCCAAAGCGGTAGCTACTCCTTTTATGAGGTAAGTCTTTGGTTTTATATGGCAATTTTGTGAAGTTGTTTAATGTCTAATTCCCTTTTCGGATGTAATAGCTATCTATTAGTATTAGGTGATAGATTGTAGTTCATTTACTTTCGATTCACCCTACCACGGGCTTGAAATGTACGACAGGCATTGATCAAAATCTATACTTCTTTTTCTGATGAAATAAAGCTACTTTTTCTTTAAAAAATATTGATATATGCATTGATTAGATTCCTGATTTATTCATATGTGGCTATTGATTACGGTATACTAGCTTTACATGAATATGAATGCATTTATCTTCACTCTTGATGTATAAAGATCCACACCCATGCGTGGGTGGTTCCACTGAGAACTTGTTGGGTCTATTGGATGGACAATCACTGCGGTGATGTGTTCAATACTAGTCTGCCTAATAAGGATACTAGTAGTGGTTCCCATACATGGATGGTCCCCATGGATGGAAGGTCTGACTGTTTTGCCGAGTGGATTGGGGGTTGGTTGAGAATGGGTATAGCTGACCCTCCCATGCACGAGATAAAGGGACATGTGCTATATCTGTGATTCTCCCCAATTGAGGGGCAGAAGACGGACCCAGACGGATATTGATTCGAACCTAGCTGAGGGAAAGTGAGAGAGTAGCGAAATGCATAGCTGGCTCTCCCATGCATGGGGCAGAAAGACATGTGCTACATAGGCGATTTTCCTCACACGAGGGGCAGAAGTTCGAATGTTCAAATGCAGGTTTCTGTCTTGCCGAAAAACTGGTGAGAGTAGAGAATCCGGCTGCGAGCTCTCCTCATGCGTGAGGATAAAGAGCTATGGGCAGCATTGCGAATTCTCCCCACTGAGGGGCATAGGATGGAAACATACGACTCTCCCCATGCGTGGAGGTAGAGAGCCGTAGGGACACCCTTTAGTTCTGCAAAAATTGGGAAGTAAAGAATCAGGGTAGCTGACTCTCCCATGCGTGGGGTAGAGAGTCATAAGCTACTTAAGGATTCTACACATCTGTGGGGGCAGAGGACCATGTGGGTATGACGAAGGATGAGCTTTAGTCTCTTAATGACTCTCTCCCATATGTGGGGGCGAGTGAGTCACCTTAGTGAATGTGAAGGTTGGCCACCTTCCATGAAAGATATAATCAATCTTTCTAGAGCATTCATGAAACGATGGGCATGCGCATATGCCTTGTAAATAAACAGCAAGTGACAGTATTGTGGACATTGTACACCTAAAAGGAAGTTGTACACGTGTTGTGAAATTATTGACCCGAGCTCAAATGAGTCCAAGACTTAGTTCACTCACTCACTGGACCAGAGTTGTGGTTTCACCTCACAACTTGTCAATTCAAATAGAAAGATATTGACATTTAAAGTGTATGACCCTACCATTGCTCGAAGGGAAGACTTTTCCAAGTCATTTGTGGGGGACTGTTGGAGAAATGCCTTGTAAAAGGCTAAAATGTGAAAACAGAATTCTTCTTTGTCCCATACTGGTTGTAGAAGGAAGTTTGGATGGGTTTATATATTTTTACACATAAGTGAGTTGTAAAGTATTATGAGGAAATGGGCCATGCCCTCACGCACCGCTGCCGCCGCCGCCCGGCCCGGTATGGTCTGGTCTGGTCTGGTGTCTGGTCTGGTCACGTGGGTTGGCCTCTCCTCCGAAGCCCAACATTCTTTTCAGCCCAAAAAGATATTAATTCTTTTAATTTTATTATGTTTGGGCAACTTTTTCTACCTTAAGAAGATAAAGAGATATATTTGTGGATATGCTTAAATAATGTTTACGCATTTTTAAACGTGGGATAAGCATTACGAGTTTCCGTAACCTTTGAGATCGTGTCTGTTCGAGTTATAGTGGAACTAAAACTCCTACACGAGGTGACTGTTCGTGTTATAGTGGGAGACGAACTCTTAAGGTCTCAACTATAAATACACCTCAAAGGAGCACTCGAAAATTCACTTTTGCAATTAGCAATCCGCTCATATAATTCTCTCTTCTCCGGAGTTCAGTTTGAGCAAGGGTTCATCAAGGTGTTTTCCTCCAACCTCTCATCACGAAGTGCTCGTGTGCAAAAGGTAGTTGTGGTAACCTTCGAGAGCGACCGACATTCTGACGATTAGCATCACGGTCATGCTGAAATTGCTTTCAAGACAGTGTGCGCGTCCACGACACAACTTGAACAAGGGAATTCGATAAGTCCTCATTTCTGATAATTTGCTCATATTTACCAACATGCATTTCATTCGTTAGTTTGTATTGATCTTCGTTAATCCATTGACTATATGATTGCAGTTCATAATTGGCTGGAGTATCAATCCATCTTTCATATTATCTCATAACCACTGAGTTACTTCTTATCTCCTTTGACGTTAACATGCAGTGTTGTTCTTTTTTTGTTGACAGTGATTACATTTTTGCACTTTTCAGAAATAAATGTTGTATGTTGAGATCTGCATTTTTTGTGTGCCAATTTGTATTTGTTCTGGTGTTCCATGTTCCAACTCGTAGCATTGTCCGGGATGAATAAGCTTTGCTCCATAAGTGAATGTTGTCAGCTTCTTTCTTCATTACCTCCCATTCTCTTATACCTTAGGGAGCAAATGGTGAGAACTCTATAAAAAAACTCAAGAACCAGATATCAGATAAGACAGAGACTTCAGCTACTCAGAATGTGCAATAGCCAGCATAACAGATATAACTAACATACAGATGCATCCAGAACTAAAAATCAGAGCTGTTCGACAACAACTAAGATGAATTCACAGATTGTCCAGAAGATTCTATTTTCATTGCTCCAATTCTTTTTTTTTTTTCAGTGCAACCTTAATCTCAATAGCATGTATATACCAATATATTTGTCTACACAACAGGCCTCACAACAGGCCCAATGGGCTTCTATTTACAAGGTAGAAAACAATAAACGATTAGTTAAGTAAACAAAAATAGTAAAAACATAAAATCCAACTTCAGCTCCTCTTCTCGTCCAGTCTCAGACACTCTGCTTCTTTTTCTCTGTTCCATCAACAATCTCGTGTATTTCAACACCCCCCTGTAAGATGGAGGCTGGGGTGACAAACCAAGCCCCATCTTGGCCATAAGATGCTAGAATGCGGGCAACGACAATGATTTTGTGAACAGATCTGCTAATTGGTGCGCAGATGGAACATACAAAGGGAGGATAAAGCCTGATCTGTACAAGTCACGAATATAGTGGCAATCGATCTCTATGTGCTTTGTTCTCTCATGAAACACCGGATTTGCCGTGAGGTGAAGCGCAGCTATCACAGTGCAAGTGTATAGGTCGTGGTATAGAAACTTGAAGATCTTGTAATATGTATGAAATCCATTGAAGCTCACTTGCCGTACATGCCATACTTCGATACTCAGCCTCTGCTGATGATCTTGATACAACTGATTGCTTTTTAGTCTTCCAGGAAACAGTGGCATCACCAAGCTTGATGATGTAGCCGCTAAGAGAACGTCGCGTATCCGGGCAAGAGGCCCAATCAGCATCACAATACCCTCGCAAAACCATGGAATTAGAGGCTGGATAAAACAAACCGAGATGTGGACATCCCTTAAGATATCGCACTACATGGAGTGCAGCATTATAGTGAGCCATGTGTGGAGACTGCATGAACTGACTCAAATGTTGAACCGAATAACTTATGTCGGGACGAGTTAAACTGAGATACAGTAATCTACCAAGCAACACACGATAAGCAGTAGGATTGTTCATCAGTTCAGAAGGGTCCTTTGCTGCTAGATGAAGGTCTGGAGGGAGTGGTGTCATAGCTGGTTTTGCATCTGCAAGTTGAGTATCATGAAGAATATCTTCCACATACTTCCGTTGTGTAACATATAGCCCGCCAGAAGTTGGAAGTAGCTTCAAACCAAGGTAATACCTTGTTGTCCCAAGATCCTTTAAGCTGAAAGCACTGTCAAGATATGTCCGAATGGCCCTTGATTCTGCCTCAGAATTCCCAGTCAGCAACACATCATCTACGTACACCAATAAGGCCATGAAAACATCATTTCTGTTCAATGTGAACAAACAGTTATCATGAATTTATTGACAAAAACCATAGGCAAGAAGACTCGCTGTAAGTGTCTTGTTCCACTGTCTAGAGGATTGTTTCAATCCATAAATTGAGCGCTTTAAAATGCACACATCTCCTGGTGAACTCTCGTGATAGCTAGGCGGAAGATCCGTATATACATCCTCCTCAAGCTCTCCGTGTAAGAAAGCATTGTTGATATCCAATTGTGATATTGTCCAGCCCCTAGAAACTGCAACTGCAAGCAATAAGCGCACTGAAGTTTGTTTGGCCACAGGAGCAAAACCTTCGTGATAGTCAAGACCCTCTACTTGATTATAGCCCTTTGCCACTAGTTGAGCTTTGTGTCTTGCTATCGTGCCATCTGGATTGAGCTTTGTTTTATATAACCACTTACATCCAATAGTGTGTTTTCCATGGGGTAGAGGTCCTAGTACCCAAGTGTGATTCTGCTTCAGGGCCGCAATCTCATCATCCATTGCCTTAA
>JAOYMZ010063874.1:0-12748 GCA_025802335.1 Pinguicula primuliflora
AATATATACATCCAATTCATAAACATAACATAAAAGTAATCAACAAAAGATCACTTTTAGAACACAAAACTAACACCCAATGCCTATATTGATCTTGCACCGATCAATAAGATCCTGGAGGCACAAGATTACTGCGGGGGTACGACGGTGCACTTAGAAGGTGGTGAAGTCCTATTGAAACTAAAATCAGAAACTGATAAAAACAGACTACTCTCAGATAGTGCAACTGCGGAACAGATCTGTATAACCCATCTGCGCCCTTGGAAGATGGCGAAGGGGCAGGTGGTGAAACTAGCGTGGATGCGAATCCGGAGCACACCTTACACTGCTGGTGTAAGGAATTCTTTGAAGAAGTCGGTGAAAAATGTGGAACAGTTACAAGTGTGGATGAGAAAACAATTAACATGACAGAGATGCAGTACGGGAGAGTACAAATCCCTATCGTGTCCAAACAGATAATCAGTAAACCATTAGATGTGGAAATTGATGAGAAAACATTCAGATTGGAAGTAAAATAAAAGGTAGTAAATTTAAGTTGTACATGAAACAGATCTGTGAGAAAGCCACCTATCCAGATACTAGAGAAAAAACAACGGTCACCGTTGCCAGTGATGCAAAAAGAAAGAGCAAGTGAGAAAACAGTTGAGATCTCTTGCACAAACAAGGCCAATGTATAGCCTACATTGGCAACAACAGTCAAAAATAAGCAAGTCATTAACAATAATCATTAGTCAGACGATCTAGCGAATGAGATGAGTACTTTGGGGAACGTTGAGGGGACAACAAAATCTCCCCCGCAGTATGCAGAGCACAGTGTTGAATACATAGGAAATCTGAACTAAACATCTATTCAAGTAACAAATGGGGAGAAACACTCAGCTAAACATGTTGGGAGAATAACTTTGATCCTTGCACTAAAGCCACAGTCGCTGGAAGAAATCAAAATGTACTGAAGATTAAGCAACATATGGAGCTGAACTTACCTCCACAGCCATCCCCCGTCAACAGCACTGAGATCAATAATGGTACTTATCTAGAT
Organism: Pinguicula primuliflora; assembly: GCA_025802335.1. NCBI lineage: Eukaryota > Viridiplantae > Streptophyta > Magnoliopsida > Lamiales > Lentibulariaceae > Pinguicula > Pinguicula primuliflora. Next base: position 1,040 of record JAOYMZ010063874.1, read on the forward strand.
CTGGAAAACGGTGAGAATTCATCTTTGACTCTGGGAACACAGGACCCATTCAATCTACAAGAAATTATACAGATGACACCAGAAACATTAGAGAGAACTTGCCTGAGCATCCTGGATGACCCAATGCTACATGTCGGGGTGCTGAAGCCCCTAATGAACTCGGCAGAGAGATTAAAACTTCATACTAAAGCAATACAAGAGTTTGAGAGACTGAACAGCCCTACCTTAAACTCAGATGATAATGATATGCACTCGGTTGACACAGAAGCACTGAATGAGCTTCACAAGACCTGGCAGTTGGCAATTAAACTAGGGGTTGTCTCAGGGCTAACAGACGAGGAAAATGTGCGTAAACTGGCAGAGATTGAGTCTCAGGCGTAGAACAGATATACAACCTAAAGGGATCTGTCAGCAGATTTTAATTAAGATGCAACTAATGACCTTCAACGCCTGTGGGTTCAGTAGAAGAATGAAAAGACAGCCAGTAAAAAACATTATCCAGAGAAATAAGGTGGATTTTTGCTGTATCCAAGAGACAAAATTAGAAGTGACGAGAAGAACGAAAGTAAAAAATGTTTGGCCACACAAAAACTTTAACTGGGTACACAGGGATGCAACAGGCAATTCAGGAGGCATATTAAGCATTTGGAATAAAGAAACTTTCGGTTTGTTGCATACATGGACAGAACAAGGCTACCTAGCTGTGACAGGGCTGTGTGGTCCACAGAAGATTGAGATTAATGTGATCAATGTATACTCTCCAAGCTCACTACCAGAGAAGAGACTTTTATGGGATTGAATTAAAACTGTAATACATACCAAATTAGATGCTCATTAGTGTATAACTGGCGACTTTAATGCTGTACGATCAACGAAAGAAAGATTCAGTACAGCAACACCCCCAGTCAGAGAAATGTTGGAATTTAACCGATTTATTCAGGATGTTAACATGATTGACTTACCAATGCAGAGACGAAGATTTACATACTATCATGGGAGTGGGAGATATTGCAATAGATTAGATTGCTTCCTGCTTTCAGAGGAATGGATCAGAACTTGGCTAGATGTGTTCCAGCATGGCCCAGACAGAACGATATCTTATCACGCCCCAGTACTGTTGAAAATAGAAGAACTTAATTGGGGTACCAAAGCCTTTCAAACATTAAATAACTGGCAGGATGAACAGGGATTTCCAGAGATGGTACAGAAAGAATGGGGAAGCATAAATCTGACAGGAAAGAATGGATTCATGCTACATCATAAGCTCAGGCTTATGAGAGACAAATTGAAAACCTGGAATAAAAATCAGTATGGAAACTTCCAGAGGAAAATTGAAAATCAGCAGAATGCATTGAATAGCTATGATCTGATAGTAGAAGAGCGACCTTTGTCGGATGAGGAAGTTGGAGAGAAGAAATCGATACAGTTCACGCTCTAGAAAAACCAAGTTAGCATATGAAAAGATGCTATTTCAAAAATCAAGATCACGGTGGATTAAGGATGAGGATAGTAATACAAAGTATTTTCATGCGAGGCTGAAGTCTAACAGAAGGGTCAACACAATAAGAGGCCTGATGGCTGATGATCTATGGGTAGAAGATGTTCAGGGTGTGAAAAATTTAATCTATGAACACTTTTCCAACCATTACTCTGATGACCACTGGCAGAGACCAGAGTTAACTATTGAGCCTGCAAGCAGAGTTACAGACTATCAGAACCAAGAATTGATAAAGGAGTTCTCAGAGGATGAAATACACGATGCTGTATGGAATTGTTCTCCATCAAAAAGCCCCGGGGCGAATGGTTTGAATTTTTTCTTGCAAAAAAATTGGAGAGTGATAAAAGAAGATTTCACTAAGTTCTTACAGGAATTCTATACAGATGCAAGATTGTCCAAAGGGTTGACTGCAACAGTCACTATCTGGCTCCAAAAGTGACAAATCCAACTTTGATAGAATACTTTCGTCCAATTTCCCTGATCGGTTATGCATACAAGATATTGGCAAAAATATTGGCTGCCAGGCTAAGTGGGGTGATAAGCTCAGTGATATCAGCAAACCAAAAAGGTTTTATAAAGGGTAGGCAAATCCTGGACAGTACATTGGTTGCAAATGAGATCATACACACCTATAAACAAAGAAGATGCCACTATTACTGTTTAAGGTGGATTTTACAAATGCATTTGACTCGGTGCCATGGAACTTCCTGTTTCCTATGATGACTAAGCTGGGATTCTGTAACAAATAGATTACATGGATTCAGGAGTGTGTAAGCACAACACACGCATCAGTGAAGATCAATGGCAGTAGTGTAGGATCCTTTAAACTACGAGGACTTCGTCAGGGAGATCCACTCAGCCTCTTTCTGTTTTTGATAGTGGTGGAGGGATTACACCTAATGATGGAGGAGGCGGAATGACAAACATGTTAGAAGGTGCAAAGATTGGAAATCTACTGATATCACAGTTACATTACGCTGATGATACGCTATGATCTTGGAAGGATACGAGGACAATGTGTTCAGGCTGAAGAGCGTTCTACAAGTTTTTTAGCAAGATCTGGATTAGCTATAAATTTCTCCAAAAGGCAATTATTTGGGGTGAACCTGAGACCAGAAAAACTTGATCAGTATGCCAACATTCTGCTATGTACACAAGGGAAGCTACCATTTCAATATCTAGGCCTTCCAGTTGGTGACAACCCAGGAAGGACCAAAATGTGGGAGAAAGTATTGACACAAATGCAAAACCGACTGAACTGCTGGGACCAGAAATACCTTTCTTTTGCAAGCAGGGTAACTTTGATAAAATATGTGCTGACAAGTATCACACTGTATTTTTTTTATCTGTATTCAAGGCCCCAAAACAGATTCTAAAGCAATTGGTCCAGTTTATGAGTAGATTTCTATGGAGAAACAAGCAAGACCAATCCCGCCCAATACACTGGATTAAATGGGAGGACATGTGCCAAAAGATACACCAAGGAGGCCTTGGTATAAAAGATCTAAAGGTAATGAACGAGGCACTACTGATGAAGTGGCTATGGCATTGGAGGTTGGAACCAGAAAGTCTATGGTAGCAAGTCATCTTAGCAAAGTATATGGATGGAAACGATCACCTGGCAGACCTCAGAGTTGTCACATAGCCAGACAGATGATCTAGAGTTTGGGAGGATATCTAGTCCCTAGTGAACCAGCATGATTGGCTCAAACAGACAGTGCAGCTGAACATTGGCAGCGGGGATAAGGCTCTCTTTTGGTGCTCAATGTGGACATGGGACAGCATTCTAGCTCTCTATTTGCCTAAACTATATAGACTATCAAATAACTGAAACGGGAGATTAATGGAATTGTACAAAACTGAAAATGGCAGGTTAACCTGGAACATCACCTTTAAGAGAGACCTACGAGCATGGGTGGAAGCTAGATATCAAGATATGCTATAGATGATATATGACTTTGCGCCAAACAATGAAGAATCTGACATATGGAAGTGGAAACTGGCATCCTCAGGACAATTTTCTTCTACTTCTGCATATAGAAAGATTCGAGACTCTCAACAGGTGAATGAAAATGAGGACATGGGCTTCCTATCTGAAATTCTGGGTGTAAGGTATGCAGATTTTTCTCATTTAAATTAAATTAATAGTTTACGGGCCGGCCAGTAATGGGCCATGAAATTGGGCCTGCCTGAATTTAAATTCCAAATTAATTAATCGGGGCAACCCGCGAATGAGGGTCCATGTTGGCACAGTAAGCCTCACCATGTGGCTGCGGCCAATTCGGAATAAAAAGACCTCACACTTCTTCTTCTTCCACAGAGGTCTCCCAGGGAACAAGATTCAGCAATTGATGGAAGAAGGACGACAGTAAGGTAGGTGGTTCGGATCTCACCGTTAGGGGAGTCAGGGTAGAGATTAGGGTCTCGGTGTGTACGATCTTGCTGTGTTTTCATGCCTGTGTCTTTCTGTGGTTATGGTTACTTTCGGGAATGTCTGGGGATGTTCGGGTTGTTAAGTTTGCGGGTGTATTGCGTGTGGGTGACTTGCTGGCTGCGTGCAGAAATGTCTTACCTTTGACTGTGTCTTGTGTGTGCGAGTGTGGCTGTGTGCCGGGAAATGGGATGTGGCTGTGTGCCGGATTTGTTGTGATGTGGCTGTGTGCCGGATTTGTTGTGATGTGGCTGTGTGCCAGATTTGTTGTGATGTGGCTGTGTGCCGGATTTGTTGTGATGTGGCTGTGTGCCAGATTTGTTGAGATATGACTGTGTGCCGGAATTGTTGTGATATGGCTGTGTGCCGGAATTGTTGTGATATGGCTGTGTGCCAACAACCTGAGGTGGTTGTGGAGTGGGCGTGCGCCTGGTGTGGCGGCGGGACGGTCATCCCTTTGGCTGAGGTGCTGCGGGGAGATTGGTCCAGGGGCAGCTGTGTGCTGATAAGGCGTGTCTCTGGACTGCCGCCGGTGATCATGGCTCCGTCTTCCTTCTGGCTGAGGTGCCGTGGGGAAGGATGGGGTGAGAACCGGTTGTTAAATTGTTGGAGTCGCGGTGTTTGTGTTTGTTTGTCTGGTCGGTTGATGATCTGTTGTGGAATTTATGTGTGCCATGTTCTTTGATTGTTCGTGTCTATTTCAGATTTGTGCTGAAACGTTTCTGTAAGGTTACATGTTGTATTTCCTGCTGAAATTATGATAGCAGTCAAAAAGGTTGAGTCTTGGACTGGTTATTTGTGTTTTTGGTTGGTATCGGTTGGCTTGGTACTTCTGCTCTTGAGTCTGAATAGAAAGAGGTAGTAAATTTGAGTTTGTTTGGGAGCTACGGTCCTTTGGGAATTTATGGGTGATGGTTTCTAAAATAAGGAAATAATAATAATGATAATTGTAAAGGTGCTTATATTTCAAGATAAACCAACTGATTCATTTCTCTTAAATAAACCTGCCTTGTGAAATGAACTAAGTTTGTATGCGGTGAATTTTCGAATATTAAATCCTACTGAGCTTCAGGAGGAAGCTCACCACCTTTTGTTATGAAATGCAGAACCGGAGTAAGAAGATCCGGAACTAGAGTGAGGAGTATTGATTAAAGGTGCAGTTATGGACGAATGGCGTTGTCGTAGTTTGGTCTCTTTTCTTTTGTTATGAAGTGAATGCTATAATGTAATTTATTTTGTATGTCAGAAGTCTACGTTTCGCCATCTATACTGTTGTACCGTTAATGGGTTGTTATTATGGGAGTTATTTAATCTTTTGCTGAATCTGAAATGGGCTCGGGTGAAGTATTGGACTTCACTGCCCTAACGGGCCTAAAATCCCAACGGCGGATTTTTGGTTCGTTACAGTTGGTATCAGAGCTAATGGGGTGGCATTCCGCTTGCTGGATTTGTAGGAGGGCTTAGAATTTAGCAGATCTTCTTCTGATTTCTATTAGTTAAGGCTAACAGACAAGGAGGAGCACCCTGTCCTGTGTTATACCTCTTGTTTGTAGCGTATTGTGTAAAAATCTGTGCTGGTGTGTAGGGTGAGTACGAGATTTATTTGAGCGTTATGTGTTTTCTAGTTATATGGGATAAAAAGGTTTTCCTTGCAATGAATGATCTTCACTTACTGTGTGGGTTTGGGGTTTGGGTATTTAGGAAGTAAAACTACCTCATCCCTTGTTTCGTAAGATTTCCTATTGTGTACAACAAACCGATTTTACTTGTTTACTTCTCCAAACTTTCAGAATGATTTCAGGCTAAACGTATGAAGTTTGTGTGTGTGCGCTATGATTTTCTTTGAGAATGTTGGCATGTGAGTCCAGATTGATGTGGGGTGTGATCATCTGATGATGTGTGGTGTTTGTCTTATAATTGACTGTTAAAAAAAAAAAAATTGGTCTAGCGGTGGGATTGAAATTCACTGCGATATGTATCCGTGAGTAGAGAGCTGATCGTGGAAACTGAAACTTACTTGCATTTGCTTGATAAGAGCAGCAGACCAGATTTTAGTCTGCTGCTATTTCTTGGGAAAGGTAGACTGGCGGCCGGCAGGTTTTCACGCCTTGGTTTTCTTAAAATGCTACATGTTATAATAAGTTTTGTTTTTAACATAAGCCTCCGTAACCTTGTTGCTGAAACTGTTGACTTTCTTAAAAAAAATGCTTGTTTAAGTTTTTATTGGTGTTGGTTTTCAACCAGACATGATCCTTGTTGAGTTGCTGAAGTGATTCTTAGGTGAGATTAAATTGTTACAAGTGATAAACATTTCAGTGGCTTGGTTGAATGTGTGAAGTATCTTTGGAAGTTGAATCTCGAACGTGTGTGATTATCGTGGTTGATAATAATTCACATGAAAAGGTTTACTGACGGGAGTATCATGTAAGAGTCTAGCATATGTGTGATTTGTGCCAAGACATGTCTAGTGCATAGTGCTTGAAAGTGGTGGATTGTCTCTTCAAGGTGGTCGAATTTTCTGTACGTGTGGCCCTATGGTTACTTGCATTGGTTCATGAGTTTTCATAGAAGTGAAAGGAACAGAACCCTATGAAAATTTGTTGGTCTGCATAACGTGTTTCATGAGGGAAAGATTGGGAACATTTTTTATTTGAAAAAAAAAATGAATTAAAAAATAAAAAAAGAGGGAAAAAGGAAACATTTCTTTTATGTTAATAGGGGAATTTTCTACGTGCGCTTATTTTATGCCTAACATGGAAAATTGAATCCTTACCTGCTGAATGCTAGACTGTTGTAATGTACGATTACTTACGTGTGAGATTCGGTACTAAGGTGCTTGTTTACACGAATTATGGTCTAGTTTGGGGGCAAGGAGTCACTAGATCAGACCTTCTTTTATGTTTTGGCATGTCGTATGTTGATTAAGGTTTGTGTTCGTAGCTTGCTCTTGTCCATGAATTTTTGTGGTGGCAGAGTAGGAAACTTTGTTTTGTTAAAGTAAATGCTGCTGGATCAAAATGTCTATTTCGCTGCAATAGTGGAACTGATGTTGCTCACTGCACACAAACACTTCTGAAATTAGGGATTGTATTTTGTAGTGTTTGGGTAGAAATCATGTTGGTTGCTCTCACGGCCGTAGAGAGGGGTGTACAACGTCGATGTACACAATTACGTGACTAAGTATTGAGGTTAAGAGTGATCAAATCGTTGGAGTCTTTCTTACTTGCTGCTCATGAACACAACACACGTACACAAGTAGGAATGTGAGATGCATCTTGAGAATTTCGGAGGGTTAAAATTTTGTTCTGCTATTAACTGGGATGGCATTTACTGTTCTCTTCATTCACATGGGCTCGGTTAGTTGTTTTGAGTTGCATTCAGACTTTAAAATTTTAACCGCATGGTTAGCCATATTTTAGATTTTGCAGCTTCTTGATTTAAGCCTTTCTGCCATGTTTAATTTTCCTTGTCATTAGTTTCTTCTGCTGCAGGAATCCATTGGTCTTGCCACCACTGGTAGCTAATCGGTTGTTAACAAAACTGTTATTTCAAAACCTTTTCAAAACTCTTCGGATGGCATGACCGTGAGAGAAATTATGCAAAAGACCTCTTGTTTTGATTAAATCATGTAGGAGCCAAAAGTATAAAAATACACAACACACAAGCATTTTTTACAAGCCATGCACACTTCGGGGTTTTATTACAAACCCTTAAATATTTTAGGAAATTGGGTGATGAATTTTGTAATTTTCTCATGTCGTATATGCCATGGAGTGTGATATGTGACCGTGCATTTTACGATCGTAGTGTGTGAACATGAGGTGTGATTCCGATTTTTTGGTTCGGTCTTATTCTCGGGCTGAGTCGTTGAGGCTGAATACACTAGTAACCTTGAACGGATAAAGCTGAGTTTTATGAGGTAATTTATTTGGGTAATGTGGTAAATTCATGTTTGATGCGCTCGTCGGTTAGAAATTACTGCTCGGTCTTGACCACCATTATTATAAAGGTGTAGATAAACCTGGTTTGTAAAAAAAAAAGAAAAAAAGGAAAAAAGGAAAAGAAAAGAAAAGAAAAGAAAAGAGAGTTGCTAGGTTAGAGGGAGTTGTTTGTGACATGTGTGGTGATGTAAAATGTCATTGTGATTAAATTGTTACTGGTTCCATACTTTGTGGCAAGCTGTGTTATAATTTGTTTGAATTACCGTGTTTCATGCTATTGAAGGTTCTGGGAGTGTGTGACTGACAATTACATAATTTTAGGTTAAAATTATGCATCCTTTGTTCTTAAAACCTCATATATCACCCACGTACGTATGACCACAATTAAGTGAATGTCAGCTAGTAACTTTAATGTGAGAACAAGGGTCATTTTGCTATTAGAGATGATATATATAAGTTTCGAGGACGAAACTTCATTTAAGGGGGGAAGACTGTAAGGTATGCAGATTTTTCTCATTTAAATTAAATTAATAGTTTACGGGCCGGCCAGTAATGGGCCATGAAATTGGGCCTGCCTGAATTTAAATTCCAAATTAATTAATCGGGGCAACCCGCGAATGAGGGTCCATGTTGGCACAGTAAGCCTCACCATGTGGCTGCGGCCAATTCGGAATAAAAAGACCTCACACTTCTTCTTCTTCCACAGAGGTCTCCCAGGGAACAAGATTCAGCAATTGATGGAAGAAGGACGACAGTAAGGTAGGTGGTTCGGATCTCACCGTTAGGGGAGTCAGGGTAGAGATTAGGGTCTCGGTGTGTACGATCTTGCTGTGTTTTCATGCCTGTGTCTTTCTGTGGTTATGGTTACTTTCGGGAATGTCTGGGGATGTTCGGGTTGTTAAGTTTGCGGGTGTATTGCGTGTGGGTGACTTGCTGGCTGCGTGCAGAAATGTCTTACCTTTGACTGTGTCTTGTGTGTGCGAGTGTGGCTGTGTGCCGGGAAATGGGATGTGGCTGTGTGCCGGATTTGTTGTGATGTGGCTGTGTGCCGGATTTGTTGTGATGTGGCTGTGTGCCAGATTTGTTGTGATGTGGCTGTGTGCCGGATTTGTTGTGATGTGGCTGTGTGCCAGATTTGTTGAGATATGACTGTGTGCCGGAATTGTTGTGATATGGCTGTGTGCCGGAATTGTTGTGATATGGCTGTGTGCCAACAACCTGAGGTGGTTGTGGAGTGGGCGTGCGCCTGGTGTGGCGGCGGGACGGTCATCCCTTTGGCTGAGGTGCTGCGGGGAGATTGGTCCAGGGGCAGCTGTGTGCTGATAAGGCGTGTCTCTGGACTGCCGCCGGTGATCATGGCTCCGTCTTCCTTCTGGCTGAGGTGCCGTGGGGAAGGATGGGGTGAGAACCGGTTGTTAAATTGTTGGAGTCGCGGTGTTTGTGTTTGTTTGTCTGGTCGGTTGATGATCTGTTGTGGAATTTATGTGTGCCATGTTCTTTGATTGTTCGTGTCTATTTCAGATTTGTGCTGAAACGTTTCTGTAAGGTTACATGTTGTATTTCCTGCTGAAATTATGATAGCAGTCAAAAAGGTTGAGTCTTGGACTGGTTATTTGTGTTTTTGGTTGGTATCGGTTGGCTTGGTACTTCTGCTCTTGAGTCTGAATAGAAAGAGGTAGTAAATTTGAGTTTGTTTGGGAGCTACGGTCCTTTGGGAATTTATGGGTGATGGTTTCTAAAATAAGGAAATAATAATAATGATAATTGTAAAGGTGCTTATATTTCAAGATAAACCAACTGATTCATTTCTCTTAAATAAACCTGCCTTGTGAAATGAACTAAGTTTGTATGCGGTGAATTTTCGAATATTAAATCCTACTGAGCTTCAGGAGGAAGCTCACCACCTTTTGTTATGAAATGCAGAACCGGAGTAAGAAGATCCGGAACTAGAGTGAGGAGTATTGATTAAAGGTGCAGTTATGGACGAATGGCGTTGTCGTAGTTTGGTCTCTTTTCTTTTGTTATGAAGTGAATGCTATAATGTAATTTATTTTGTATGTCAGAAGTCTACGTTTCGCCATCTATACTGTTGTACCGTTAATGGGTTGTTATTATGGGAGTTATTTAATCTTTTGCTGAATCTGAAATGGGCTCGGGTGAAGTATTGGACTTCACTACCCTAACGGGCCTAAAATCCCAACGGCGGATTTTTGGATCGTTACACTGGGAAAGCTCACCCCAAAAGGATACAATACTTTGCATAAAGATTACTAATGGGTCGCGTACAAACTATATACAATTTGAAAAACAGAGGAATCACCATGGACGACTCCCATGCTCTCTGCATCTGGTGTGCTGGTGGGGAAGAAAATGTAGCACACTTATTCTTTGGATGCCAAAATGCGAAGGATATTTGGCAGTCTGTCTATGACTGGTTCAACATACATCCAATACTGGGGATAACAGAGCCTTACAATCAATATAAGGCGCACATGAATCTGTTGAAAGGGAAGTTTGGAAGAGAGATCTGGAAATCTATATGGCACGCGACTGTTTGGCATATTGGAGTGAAAGAAACGTGTCGCTTTGATAATGAGAATACGAAGGCTAGTGCTGACTTTATCAAAATATCTACGTGGCTATGGATGGATACTCGTGGGTTAACATCTCACTCGCAAGCATACATACTCTCTGACTGGTTAAGGTGCCCTTCACTTTTCTCAGGAATGCTTTTTACATTCCAACCTCTATGAGAAGGAACTTTTTATTGTTGCTCTGCATAGATAGTCGCTATATGTAGTTGTTATCTGTATTCTGGAGTATGTATAAGGCTAACCCCCTGATTACATACGTGTAACTCAGTTCATCGTTATATTGGAAGCTTTTAATTATAAAAAAACAAATGATTTGATTGTGTGGGATATAACTTTAATAAAATAGAGTTTAAATAATTTTGAAATATGCATTTTATTCATTAAAATGTGTTACGCAACCAGCTAGGACCATTAAAGCCGACGTGGTCTATACGCGGTGAAAACAATTGAAGGGTGGTCAAGATGCCGAGTAATGGAGAAACTGGAACATCATCTTGAAAAGGCCAGTAGCATTGATGAGATAGGGTCTTTAAAAGGGCAAAGATGCAGAGGAGAAAGGATCATGAAAGAAGAAGAATTATCTTTTCATGTTATTTACATTCCTGTACTTCATATTTCCTAGCTTCTTAATGCAAGTATTGAACCTGAGGAGTTCCTCGGTTCGTTCCTCCTATACATAGGTTACAAACATAGCAATCATTCTAAACACTCATCCCAATCCACCCCTTCAGTAAGAGCTGTTGGTCCCTTCACCCGTTTACAAGCTTGGATCCGTAGCAATTTGGTATCAGAGCCTCGAGGGAATCCTCCGGCAACTATGGAGACATCACCAGCAGTTCACCAACAAATCGATCAACTTAAGGATGACATTCAGGGCCTCAAACTGAGTGCTGAAGAAACCAACCAGAACTTGATGAAAATTTACCCAGTAAATTCCATCCTTAGGCAGGGTCTGGGGAGGGTAGGATGTACGCAATCATACCCCACCCCACAACAGGATGTACGCAAAAGACCCAATATGGTGTGAATTCTGGCACTGAGGAAGACAACGACAAGAGCAAGGAGCCAGTGGATCTTGATGGTTCTGAAGGGGATCCATTGATGAGATCCTAGAGTGGCATGCAAGTATACATGGTCATCAAGTAGTAACTTTACGAATGAGTAAAGATCATCTCCCAAGGGAGTAGAGCTAACCCACACTAATCAAACACAAACTCAGAGTAACCAACATCATGATAAGTTGTC
>JAOYMZ010063885.1:0-12748 GCA_025802335.1 Pinguicula primuliflora
TGAACACTTCTATAAACATCAAACTCATGGAACAAAATGTCATATCAAAAATATATACATCCAATTCATAAACATAATATAAAAGTAATCAACAAAAGATCACTTTTAGAACACAAAACTAACAACAACATCCAACAGTTTTCTTTCTTGAAGGTAAGTCACATACATCCCATGTCTTATTTTTCTCAAGAGCACTCATCTGAATCCCCATAGCCTGTTTTCATTCTGGAATCTGTATTGTTTGTGTCTCATTATGAGGAATATCTTCACTATAACCGGCGGCAGCAAATGCTTGGGCGGATGCAGACATGCTCCTCCTCACGACATCAGCAATAGACCATCTTTTAGTCTTTGGGTCATGCTTCGGTGTGAACCTCTTCCGTGGAATCCCCTCAGTGGACCTATCAGGGAGAACTCGAACAGGAGTAGCAGGGTGCCGTGATCCTACATCATGGTTAGATGGCACAACAAAATTATCTGGATCAGGGGATAGTGTACTTACCGGAGTATCCATCAAAGAAGACATCTGGGTTGCTCTGCTAAGTCTGACTGTACTACATTGTCATCGTACTCCGGAGTGGGTGGTCTGCTCGACTCATGAATGGACCCAGGTATTATTAGTGCGTGAGGCACATGAGATGATGTAGATCGGAGTGTGGATGAAGTTTATGGGAGGGATGGTGCATGAGGCACAATCGTAGACTGTGGCAGCTCGCTGGAACAAGGGCTCAACCAATCAAGGGCGTCATATGAATCACTCTCCACCTGACTCCTTGATTGGGTAGGTGTATGATTGGGATAGAAGTATTCAGTTTCGACAAAATCACAATCCATGGTGACAAACATCCGACGAGTGAGGGGATTACAGTACCGATACCCCTTTTGGGATTTACCATAGCCAACGAACACACATTTCTCTAAAAAAGAGTCAAATTCTGACCTATTCACCTTAGGGACATGAACATATATAGAACAACCAAATAATCGGGGAGTAACAGTCAATGGTAAAGGAAGATGAGAGTAATCAGATAATGCTTGAATAGGGGTTCGAAAATCTAGAATTTTGGTAGGAAGCCTATCGGCTAAATATGTAGCAGTAGATACTGCTTTAGGCCAGAAAAATTTTGGAACTTTATACTCAATCGTAAGATACTGCTTTAGGCCAGAAAAATTTTGGAACTTTAGACTCAATTGTAAGAGCCATTGTAAGCTCGAGTAAAAAACGATTTTTCCTTTCGGCAACACCATTTTGTTGAGGAGAATAAGAGAAAGTGGTTTGGTGTATCATCCATTTTTCCAGAATTTTTTTTTCTATTTGGTGGTTGACAAATTCCCCCATTATCGAATCTAAGAATCTGAATTTTGCTTTTGAACTGAGTGAGAATCATGTGATAAAATTGAGAGAATTTTTCAAAAACTTCAGACTTATGCCGAATAAAATAAACCCAAGTCATCCTAGAACAGTCATCGATAAACAGAATAAAATAGCAAAATCCCTGTCCCCCAATAGTAGGAGCAGGTCCTCAAACATCCTAATGTACTAAGAAAAAAATATGCAGGACCCGAGTGTTTGAAATTGAAAATGAATGTCTATGACTTTTAGATAAAGCACATGTTTCACAGTTCAAAGGAATAATAGAAACTTGAGGAAATAACTGGCTAAGTTACTTGTGGGATGGATGACTCAGACGTCGGTGCCACAATCTACTTTTAGAGTAGCTAGATCCATGAGTCAAGAGTGTCCTTCCTAGTACTGAATCCACTTCGTCAACATAATACAAGCCATCCTTTTCAGTGTCACGCCCAACCATCTTCCTCGAACGGATATCCTGTAAAACACAGAAGGTAGGGTATATCGTACCCACACAATTAAGTTCCTTCGATACATGATAGATAGATAATAACTTGTAAGATAGTGAAAGCACATATAAGCAATTCGATAATTGGATGGTAGGAGAAATAGTAATAACACTAGCTCCTTTGATCGGAATAAATTCACCATTTGCAGTTTGGACTACTCTCTTGCCAGACTCTTTCAACGAGTGAATATCAGATGGTTCATAGGTAATAGTATCTGTAGCACCGCAGTCAAAAATCCATTTGCCATGTTTTTTTCCATGATCGTGTCTCTGCATAATATTAGAAACTCCAATTTTTGCCTTAGGCCCATTAATTTTTGACCTTGCAGAAGAAAGGTTAGAGCCAACAGATAAACTGGGCTGAATTAAATCATCAAATCCTGTTTCACGTGAGCCCACTGGCCCAATTTCAGCCCCCTCATTTAATTCCAGCGATCCAGCAGTAAAAAATTTGGGCTCAGAAAGCTGAAACTCTGGCCCAGACACTCGGGGGCCATTCTGTAATTTACCAGAAATTCGAGAACCAGAAAAATGATGGCCATGCGATAATTTATCTAAAATTCATGGACCATTTTGTAATTGGAAGAAGGATAAAATTGTAATCTCACAGAGTCATTACCCAGGTTACTTGAACCTTCATCAACCGGATCCTTCACTTCGTATCGCCCCATTTTTTCTACCTTCAGTCCTGCAATTCCAACATTCACAATGGGAACATCGTCGTCACTGCTTGCATCCTGGTGACTCCCATCGGTGACTACAGCACGGCTGTCACGGCGTCCCCTCTGTGAGTTCTGGTATGCCTTCAATTTCCTGCACTCAGCCTTGATATGCCTATAATTCTGCAATACTCACATTGGATGTTCGGGCGGCAAAATGATATTTTGGCTGTGAATCGGTCGTCTACTGAGGGTAATGGATCCTTCTTCAGCAAGTCTTAGACAATGGGTTCATACTCGTTGTTGAGGCCTGCAAGGAAGGAGAATAGGCAATGTTCGTCACGAATTCGATTGTATTTCGTGATATCAGCCGATAATTCCATCGGATTCGTATGTCTCTGGTCAATCTCTAGCCATAATAATCCTCAATTTTGGTCTGCCCTTGGCTTAATCGATCGGCCTTGGTGATTAGGTCGAAAATCTGGGGACTATCCTCTCCGACCGTGAATGTATCCTTCAAAACCTTCCATAATTCGTATGTTGTAGGGTAATGCGCATACTTATGGACGAGTTGCTTATCCATGGATTTGATATTCCATTCGAAAACCTATGAGTCCTTTTGCTTCCAAGCCTTGTATGTTGCATCAAATGGGACCAAAGCACATAGTTGCTATTATCGAGCTTTAAATCCACCAAGGAATTCGTTTGATCGCTGTCTGACTCTATTGTAGAAGATGATGCCAAGTTGTGTTGTTCACGGAATTTTGCAAAGAGTTGCTCCATTGTAGAGCTTTCAGCTAGGGTTTTGTCTCCCATGGCCACAATCCTTCGGTTTTGGATGTTTTCAAAAGGTAGATGAAGAAATCAGGAAGTATTCCTGCTCTGATACCATGATAAAGCGGAAGAAATAAAAAAGATTAAGAATGGCATAAGGACTTACGTAGTTCGGCAATGCCTACATCCAACGGAGGAGGATCACTTCTTGTTCTTGTATGTTTTCGGTTTGTGAGGATACATATATATTGATAAGTCCCATGATCCCATAATCCCCCCAGTCCCACTAATTAAGGGATCCTCTAATAAGGTATGTTTTCGGTTTGTGAGGATACATATATATAGATAAGTCTCATGATCCCATAATCCCCTCAGTCCCACTAATTAAGGGTTCCTCTAATAAGGTAAGGATTCAAATATATCCTTACCTTATTTACCAAAATCTCCTACATCTCAACACTCAACTCAACATGATATTTTTCTATTATGCTGTAGTTGTTCCATTTTTACGTTTCTAACCGGCACTTTGATTCATCAGTGTTCAATTTCGAACATGATGGAAAGGCTTACAGAGTATTGCATGTATCAGAAAACCAAGTTAAGTACATTGGACTGCAGAAAATATGAGAATTTTGGATGGTTTTTGGCATTAAATCCTCTATCCACATACCTTTCATGAAGGTTTATACAGTTCCAAGAATTGAGCATCCAAACTAAATCCTGAAGTTTTTACAATGGAGATGGTAAGAGAAACGAAATAGAAATTCCCAAATCGAGACTAAACATAACTAATGGTAAGACCAGAAAAGAAAGCACTGAGCATATATGATGATTGATGAGCAAGTGATGCAGCTTATATGGAAGCAAGAACCAAACACACAACAAAATCCGTTGATTCGGAGAATGCCGAGAATCGACAATCAGAGGCACAAATCAAAACTCGTTGATTCCAGAATATCGAGAAACTGCCAATGACATTAATTCGAGAACTCGTTGATTCCGTAGAATACCGAGGACTGGGGAAGGAACTGAGGTGAAGTCTCTGTCCAGATTTACAAAATCCAAAACTAATGTTCTTGTCCCTCCGCGGCGTTTAAGTAAAAGAAACACAAAGTAACCCTAATCAACACAAGACTTAAAAAGACTATAAAGTCCCTAATTTTAAGCAGCAACTGTTTGGACTCCATCATTCCCGCCGGGATTGGAGAGAGTCGTCCTCGAATCTGTAGGGGAGTCACCATCCGACGATTCATCGGTCTCAAATGGAACGAAATGCTTCACACTAAACACGTTCGAGGTGTGAATATTACTGGGCAACTGAAGATGATAAGCATTCGGATTGATCTTCTCGACAATTTCCACCGGGCCAATTTTCTTTGCGGCAAGTTTGTTGTATTCACGAGCGGGGAAGCGATCCTTGGTGAGGATAGCCCAGACAAGATCACCAACTGGAAACTCCACTGCACGACGCCGCTGGTCAGTCTGGGCCTTATATTTGGCCGTGGTAGCAGTCAGCCGAGCGTGGGCCTCCTGATGAACACGGTGCAGGTCAGAAATAAACTCCGCAGTAGTGGCGTGAACATGGACCTGGCTAGGCAGCGCGAGCAAGTCCAGGGGCCCGCAGGGCGAGAGACCATAAACCATGTGGAATGGGCTAAAACTAGTGCTCCGGTTGATGGCATGATTGTGAGCGAACTCAGCCTGAGGCAGCTTCAAGTCCCATGACTTCACATGGTCGCCCACGAGGCTGCGCAAGAGATTGCCAAGAGAGCGGTTGACGACCTCAGTTTGACCGTCTGTCTGGGGGTGATATGCACTGCTGAAGTATAGCTGAATATTTACGGAGCGCCACAAACTTCGCCAGAAGTGGGTCAAGAAGCGAGTATCCCAGTCAGACACAATCGAGACAGGAAGGCCATGCAGGTGGTAGACATCACGAAAAGAGTTATGCCATATTCACGGCATCCGCGGTACGCTTACAAGGGATGAAGTGAACCATCTTGGAGAAGCGGTCGACCACGACGTAAATAGAATCGTTGCCATGCTGAGTGCGAGGTAGTCAGAGGATGAAGTCCATGCTAACGTCAGCCCATGGTTGTGTGGGAATAGGGAGAGGCAGATACAAGTCGGCATTACGTGAGGCGCCCTTAGAGGGTTGGCACACACGGCAGCGTGCAATAAACTTGGCGACCTCTCGGCAACAAAAGGGCCAGTAATAGGAGGCCGAGACAAGCTGAAAGGTGCGATCATGCCCAACATGGCCCTCGTTATGAAGCTCCTGAAGAATCTTTGCCCGAAGGCTGCAGTCCGGGATACACACCTGGTTTCTGCGAAATAGAAACCCATCGTCCATAAAGAAATCCGAGGAAATGCCCTCTTGGATGCGCTGAAGGACCGCCGAAAAGAAGGGGTCGGCAGCATACAAATCAGCAAAGGACTCAAGATACGGTACTTGGATGCACAATTCCACAAGAAGACCATGACGGTGACTCAAGGCATCGGCCACTCGATTAGCAATACCGGCTTTGTGCTTAATCGTGAAGGTGAACTGCTGCAAATAAGAAATCCAAGAGGCGTGGCGATGCGAGATTTTATCCTGATTGTCGAGATACTTGAGGGAGTCATGATCGGTGTAAAGGACAAAGTCGCGCTGGAAGAGATAATGGCGCCAATGTTTCACCGCATGCACCACGGCATAAAACTCCATATCATACGTGCTGAACCGAAGCTTGGCACCCGAAAGTTTCTCACTAAAGTAAGCCACAGGTCGGCCAGATTGGCTGAGGACCGCACCAATGCTAATTTTGGATGCATAGCAATGAAGTTCAAATGGGCGGGAAAAATCCGGGAGCACGAGGATAGGCGCAGAGGTCAGTCGTTGTTTAATCTCTAGGAACGCTGCTGCAACGTCAGGAGTCCAGGTGAACTTGGTGCTCTTCAAGCAGTCCGTGATAGGGGCCATGACACTGCTGAAATGAGGAATAAAATGCCGGCAAAAGGAGGCCAATCCATGATAACTCCGGACGTCAGTGAGGGAACTGGGGTGCGGCCAATGTGTGATGGCATCGACTTTGGTTGGATCAGCGCGGAGGCCCTCATTAGAGATCACATAACCCAAGAATTTAGTCGAGGAGGTCAGGAAGTCACACTTTGCCTGAGCTACATAAAGTTTGTCCCTACGCGGAACCAAGAGCACTTCCCGCAAGTGGATGAGGTGCACTTGGGGATTGTCACTATATATCAAAATATCATCGAAGTAGACAACGACGAATTTACCAATAAAGGGGCAGAGGGTCTGATTCATGACGCGCATGAAGGTGCTCGGTGCATTGGAGAGCCCGAAAGGCATGACCAGCCATTCATACAAGCCTTCGCGGGTTTTGAAAGTCGTCTTCCATTCGTCGACCATACGGATCCGAATTCGGTGGTAGCCGCTCTTCAAGTCCAATTTACTGAATGCGCGTGCACCCCCTAACTAATCCAACAAATCATCCAAACGAGGAATCAGGAAGCGATAACGTACCTTGATCTTGTTGATGGCACGGCTGTCAATACACATACGCCAAGTACCATCCTTTTTGAGAGTAAGGACAGCAGGCACGGCACACGGGCTCAGACTCTCGCAAATGTGGCCCTTAGCAAGGAGGTCCTCAACCTGCCGATGCAGCTCCTCATATTCCTTCGGACTCATGCAATAGTGAGGGCAGTTTGGTAAGGCAACCCCGGGGACCAAATCAATATGGTGTTGTATATCGCGCAGAGGCGGAAGAGCAGATGGTAAGGTCTCGGGAAAGACGTCTGCGAATTCTTGCAAGAGAGGGAGGACAGCTGCTGGCGCCACAGGGGCATCCGATGAGGCCAGATGGGAGAAGAGCAAGAACACCACATTCGACTCCTTCATCGCTGCTTGAAATGGTATACGGGACAGGAGATTCGACTGTAGTACTTCAGGGACTGCGGGCATGACCCAAGGTTTGCTCAGAACCAAGGTGATCTTTTTTCCCCGGAATGTGAAGGAATAGGTGTTAGATCGACCGCTATGAACCACATCAAGGTCATATTGCCGGGGATGGCCAAGAAGCAGATGACAAGCCTCCATGGGCACTACATCGCACAAGATCTGGTCGTTGTATGTTGGTCCGATAGATAGGGGTACACAAACACGCTGCGAGACTGTAATATCCACACCCTACTGAAGCCACCCGTGCTTATAGGGTTTGGGATGAAGTTCGCCGTGAAGGCCCAGCTTGCCCACAGCCGTAGTGGAAATCACATTTTCACAACTGCTGGTGTCGATAATAAAGGTGCACACCTTGCCACCAATTGTACAAGTAGATTGAAACACATTGTGCAGCAGCCAATCAGTATCCGTCCCAGGGGTGCGAGGGGTCAAAAACATATGTCGCAACATCAAGAGGGGGCCTACATCGCCCGTTACAAACTCCTCACCCGCATCCACATCCGCATCATTGGCATAATCATCATACGTAGGACGATTAAGTAGAGGAGAGGGAGTTGCCACACCGACATCACTAGTAAGGAGACCACGGACACCAGGATTGGTTTTCCGACAGTCAGCCTGGCGATGGCCCGGCTCACCACATTTAAAACAGCACGATCCACCACCACGGCCCTGGGGTGGGACTGGAGGCGGCTGGACGAAGGAGGGCACCGGGGGAACAGGGGTTGTCGGTGATAGACGAAAACCGATACTGGGGCGCCGGCTCATTTGTATCTCTGCCCGAGATGCACGACGATAAGCTTTCGCCATGGAGACAGGGTCAAACATGTTTAAGACATCCTGCAATGGCAGCCACAGGCCGCCAATATATCGCGAGACCAACTGAGCGGGGGTTTTGTTAAGGTCGTTGCGGGCTTGCAACTGGTAGAATTAAGTTGTATACTCAGCGACGGAACGAGGGCCTTGGCGAAGCAACTGAAAACGCTGGTACAAGTCACGCTCGTAGTTGTGAGGCAAGAAGGAAGAACGCAGCTTGGACCGGAATTTATCCCAATCGGTGATTTTGGCCTTACCATGGTGGGCGCGAGATTGTTTCAACTGTTGCCACCAAGCCTGCATGCGGTCTCGCAGACGGGTCGCGACCAAGGGCACCCGGTGGTGAGCTGGAACCTCCTTAAATTCAAGAATTTCGTCCACTTGGGCGAGCCAATCAAGGAACTCATCAGCAGCCAGGCCGCCATTGAACTCCGGAATAGGGCTAATCTTACGAAAGCTTTGTGACTCTTTATCGTGTCTTTATTGATTTGCAAGTATTTGGATAAATGCATAACAATAAATAAAAACATACACCAGAGTTTCATTTCATAATCAATAGATAATTCCTTTTGTTTGTACAAAATAATGATCAAACCCTATGCAATCCTAAACTCAAAACATGAGCTTTGAATATGTCTCTATGAATCGATTTGGTCATTGGATCGGCAATCATCTTGTCACTTGAAATATACTTGATGTTGATTCACCTTTGTTGACAGCATCTCGCACGAAGTGATGTTGTCTCGGGATATGCTTTTTCTTTCTATGAAACTTGGGATTCTTAGCAAACTGAATTGCTGCAGTGTTGTTGCAGTAAAGTTCTACAGGTCCATTGGGCTTCGGTGTCAGATCGAGGTACTGTAAAAAGTTTCTTAGCCAGAGTGCCTCTTGCACCGCTGAGCTGCATGCGACGTATTCTACTTCCATAGTAGACAACGAGATGCAGTCCTACTTTTTGCTGGACCAAGATATATCGCCTCCACCAAGAATGAAAGCATGGCCTGAGGTTGACCTGCACTCGTCCAAATTGCCTCCCCAATCAGCATCCGAGTATCCTCTTAGTCGTAGGTCCCCCCTTGATAGCATAGAATTAGATTGTCCATTCCACGAAGGTAACGGAAGATTCTCTTGACCGCTTGCCAGTGAGCGCGTCCTGGGTTGCTTTGGTAACGATTCACCAAACTAACTGCGAAGCAAATGTTTGGCCGTGTACATAACATGACATATATTAAACTTTCCGCAGCATTCACATATGGAACAGTGCTCATTTCTTCTTTTTCTTTATCAGTCTTTGGGCATTGTTCGAGACTGAGTGTCAGATCTTTTTCCAGAGGAGTGTTAATGAGTTTGAAATTATGCATCCTAAAGCGTTCGAGGATTTTATTTATATATGTTTGTTGAGACAAACCCAACATCCTCTTAAAACGGTTTCAGCAAATTTCCACGCCAAGGACGAACCTGGCTTCACCCATGTCCTTCATCTCGAAGACGGAGGACAACCATTGTTTAACGGCATTGAGCATTACTGTGTTGTTTTCAGCCAGTAATATGTCGTAGACATATAAGGAAAGAAATATCATCCCTTCCTTTGTCTTGGTAACATATACGCAGTGGTCTTCGTCTATCATGGTGAAGCTATACGTAGTTATAGCTTCATGAAAGTGAAAATACCACAATCTGGAGGACTGTTTGAGACCATATATGGATCTCTTAAGACGACATACCTTGTCATCTTTGTCTGCTAGTACGAAACAAGTAGGTTGATCCATAAAGATTTCTTCCTCAAGTTTTCCATTGAGGAATGCAGTCTTTACGTCCATTTGAAAAAGTTCAAGGTCCAAATGGGGAACCAGGGCTAGAAGCAGGCGAATGGAGGCAATTCTCACAACATGAGAGAATGTCTCTTCATAGTCTAAATCCTCGATTTGGGTAAAGCCTTTTGTCACTAGTCGGGCTTTGAACTTGTCGATCGATCCATCGGCACCACGTTTGATTTTGAATACCCATTTGCATCCAATTGATTTACGGTGTCGTGGAGGATCGACGAGTTCCCATACCTCATTTGTGTGCATCGAGGCCATTTCTTCTCTCATGGCACTTAACCATTTTTCTTTATCGGGAGAGTCCATTGCTTCATCGTAAGACATGGGCTCTTCAATTTCTAGGGGGCCGCATAAGAATACATTCTCTTCGATTTGAAAATATCGGCGAGGTATTCTCCCACATTCGCTCATTCGAATAACAAGTTGTTCTTCTTGCCTTTGCGAAGATCCACTTCCACTAGCCCGTTGGCTCGTGGGGTTAATGACATGAGTGTTTAGGTTCATATAATTGTTTCCTAGGTTTGTGTGAGACAAGATCTCATTCCTTGGCATGAGAGTTGGAGACCGAACCTCACTCTCGTGGCCTTCGTTTGTTTGAGATTGAATCTCTGGTTCAAAAGTGAGAGGACTTACCTCGCGATCGATTGGCCCATATTGTGGCAAGTGCTCATCTTGGATGAGTGGAACTATACTATCTCTAGGTGGACTGGTGAAACGAATTCTCCCACTCACCTGAAGATAGGTTAGAGTTAGTTTGTAACTCATACAAGTGACTATCCTGTTTGATTTCACCGATTGAGGGAAATTGATCTTCTAGGAATTCGACATTGCGGCTTTCGAATTCAGTGAATCCCCCGTTTGGGTGTTCACTATACATGACATATTCTTTGGAGTGTTCTGGGTAACAAATAAACACTCGTTTGGTTGCTCGTGGGCCAAACTTGTCATGCTGGTGGGTCGGGTTGTGCACGTAACCCGCCGAGCTCCATGGTCGCATATGGTCCAGAACAACTTTCCTGCCAGTCCATAACTCATATGGAGTGGTTGGCACACTCTTGCTTGGATCACGATTGAGGATATACGTAGCCGTAAGCAATGCATCTCCCCAAAAGTTTGTCGAAAGGTTGGCTTACGCCATCATGGAACGAACCATGTCAAGCAAAGTGCGATTCCTATGTTCCACGACACCGTTTTGCTGCGGGGTGTAAGGAATAGTAAGTTGTCTTACAATACATTTTTCGTCACAGAATCTTTTGAACAAATCAGAAAGGTATTCTTGACCCCTGTCAGTGCGAAGAGCCTTTACTCTTCTTTCTAACTAGATTTCGACTTCAGTTACGAACTTCTTGAATGTATCAAATACTTCATAATGATGGGATAGAAGATAAACGCGTCCGAAGCGCGAGAAATCATCTATGAAGGGATGAAATAGGAAGCCCCATGGTGTGCTTCATGTTCTTTGGGCCGTGTGCCTTCTTTTGTTTGGTTTGCTTGGGACGCTTGGCGGATTTCTTGAATTTCTTTGCTGCTCTGTTTGGGCCTGTGCCACCCTTGGAGTTTCCTCTGCGGACGACCAATGCCTTAGTAGGGGGTGCAGAAGCTCGCAGGCGTTCATCTTCTAGCTCAACGTGTTTGGCTATATCA
The DNA here is from genome assembly GCA_025802335.1 of Pinguicula primuliflora. Taxonomy (NCBI): domain Eukaryota; kingdom Viridiplantae; phylum Streptophyta; class Magnoliopsida; order Lamiales; family Lentibulariaceae; genus Pinguicula; species Pinguicula primuliflora. The sequence goes on from JAOYMZ010063885.1 coordinate 11,537, forward strand.
GCAAAGGTCTTGAGAGTCATGTCGTGGGACATCAATGTTTTAAAAGGTGTCCAACGACGATCCTCAGACTCGTCGAGCAGTGAACGTATCACATTGTTGACTTGTTCGAATTCAAAATTTTTGATGCCGCCAGCCTCAAGGTCACGCAGCATGGTACTCAAGACTCGGAGATGTTCAGTAACGGGTCGAGATGAATCGATCCTGTATTGCTGCCAATTCAGATGCAATGAACAGATCCTTGTGGCCGAAGTGGTACCGTTTTTCTCTTTGAGCTTGTTCCAAATGATCTTGGCCGTGGGCTCAGAATCATAAAGGTTCAAAAAGTTGTCGTGCATGCAGTACAACATAGCATAGCGCGCACTACGATCCTTTTGGTCCTATGCAGTATAGTTGGCATGAGTGCTTTCAGGTTGATCCATAGTGATGTGTTCTAGGACACATTTCTCGTGCAAAAGATACTGAATCTTGCGCGACCAGATGTCATAGTTTATCCCAGTCAATTTATCACCGGTGGTAAGGTCTGAGATCATGCTTGGAGATGCCATTTCTGCAAGTATATTTGCAAAAAGGAATTATTTAGACACAATTTTTCAAATTTTATAAAAATTTGTTTTAGGTTGTTTGATTGTGTTGTCGTTCGAAAATGTCGCTAAGCTCGTAATCATCACAATAACATAGCCAAAATACCTAAAATAAAAAATAATTTGGTTCGATCCAATAAATTAAACATACAAAAACAGCTAAACGAATTAGCACATTTTGTGCTTTTGAGCAGTTATATTTAATTTTTAAATGTGCGAGCCTTGTCCGTGGAGAGCAGGAAATTGTTAACGTATAACAATTTCATTGTAAACACTTAGTTGAAAAACATGGTTTATTCGAAATCATCAAAAGATCTGAATTTGTTCAGATGTCATCCTTAATGAATTCAAAAACACCCAGGTGACTGATAAGAACATATTAGGTTCTTGATCCGGGGACCAGCCTCCTAGACAGTGTTTCCATTCCTCATTAAGGGTCCAGATATCTGTTGGGGTCGCTAAGGTCCCTCTTAAAAATTAACCCTGGACAGCCCCTTATAACCACGATTATCTCGGGTTCTTTTGAAATTCGAATATAATTATGATAAATATGATTTTGATTATCATAATTGAATTATTAACACGAAGTTAATAATTATTTGTTCATTATTAATTTCATTAGATGCGAAAC
>JAOYMZ010063896.1:0-12747 GCA_025802335.1 Pinguicula primuliflora
ACCCACGCACCCATAGACAATCCTAAGTATTTCAAGGTAAAGTTACCAATGCTGCAATTTAGATGATTTGCCATATCTGCCAGAAGTTGATCATCAACATGTATGCCTGTTAATCCACTCTTACTGTAGTTAACTTTTAGCTCTGATACTAGCTCAAAGTTCCTGAGTAACCCCTTGAACCATTTGACATTTTTCCATGAGGCATGCCCAAAAAGAATCGTATCATCCGCGAATTAGAGGTGAGAAAGCACAACCTTTTCTGTACCTATCTGCAGTGGTTCAAGCATATTTATTTCACATGCTTTCTGTATCATTCTGGAGAGGCCTTCTGCAGCAATGAAGAATAGAAATAGTGAGATTGGATCAACTTGCCGCAAAATGCGAAAGGGTTTGAATTCACGGGTTGGACTTCCATTTATCAGCACAGAGGACGTTGCTGAGTTTAAGCTGGTTCTGATCCGTTTTCTGAAGGTGTCAGGGATATGAATTTGCATTGCAACATTGTCCAAATATTCCCAGTTGATGTGGTCGAAGGCCTTTTCGAAGTCAATCTTGAATAGTACTGTTGGGTTTCGTTTTTTCACTGAATCTGAGATTACCTCACTCGCTGCTAGTACTCCATCAGTTATTTGTCTGCCTCCAACGAATGTAGACTGATTTTTAGAGATGATGTTGTCTAGCACCTTGCTTAATCTTGAAGCTAATGTCTTTGACAGAATCTTGTATGTTGCTCCTATCAGAGTTATGGGGCGGTAGTCTGATACTTTCAGGGGTGCATCACATTTAGCAATCAAAGTGATATACGAGGTATTTCATTCACGCACGATTCTGCCATTTCTATGGAATTCTGTCATCATTTCCATGATATCCAATTTCAGTGAAGGCAGAAAATGTTTGATGAAGCGGAAGTTCAGTAAATTTTGAACTTTGTGTTGGTAACCGAAATTGGGATATTAAAATTTTAAAAAAAGTAAAAAAATACACTAAGCCTTCTTGTTTATATGACGATTAATTCTGAACTATCATCCCAAATATTTGTATAAATTTTAATTTTTTGATAAGCAAATTGCTCATCTCAGTTATTCATCCCTCCACTTCTTAAGTGTGAGGTTTATATGCTCAATGCTTGAGCCTTGGGCTAATATGTAATGGATTGTATAACACATAATTGATTCTATAAATTCTCATTTGCCAACATGTTTTTCTTTTCTTTTTTCAAAATCATGAAGTGTTTTTTTTGTGCAACCCCTCACCAATTTACCAAAGTTTTTGGAAAGTGGGATAAGATGATGTGAGCTGATTTGTGAAAAAAACACATGTTCCCCATTTATAACTTTAAAGAAATCTCCTTTTATCTGGCTTGGAACTTGAGGGGACATCAACATATCACATTGCATTGATAAAATAAATAATTATCACATTGCATATTATTTGTTACTACCTAGTTTTTCCTCTGTTCGATAAGGTGCCTAAGATACTTAGGTATTGAATGATCATTCTTCGCCCTGTCCCAATTCTTCCTAGGCGCCCAAAAGCAAGTGTCTAAGCGGGCGAAAGTCCACCCAACTCTTTTTCGAATACTACTTTTGCCAGAAACTTAAGAAAAATAATAGATTTGGAGTTTTTGAGAATAGCTATCTCACCCTCATGGTTTGGTGACTTCCGGCAACTTCATTATCTGAAATTTCAAAAAAAAAATTCTATTAGGGTTATGGATATTTATGCAAACGAAATCATCGGAACCCACATAACATATGGTCTTTCGGCCAGCTATATATAATATTTCTATTAATGATTTCAATTCAACCACCAGACGATGATAATACCTCAAAATTGTATTTTTATGGAAGATGGTGTCTGTGAATATAAAACTCCTCTTAAAGTATTGGCCTCTATCATTAGGGGTGGGCATTCAGGATTCGGGTTCAGGATTCGCCGAATCCCAACCCCATCCCGTTTTGATTCAGGCCCAAAATTTTGGTTCCAATCCCGTCCCGAAGTCTGAAGGCCCGAACAAGTTCGGGACTTCGGTCATCGGAACGGCCCGAGACTCGAATTAAAAAAAATATTTATTTTTTTGTTGCACAACTTGAAAACAAACCTAAGTCTTGATTCAATTTAATCACGAAAAAATCATTTCCCTGAATTCTAATCAATAAATTAAGACATAAATTAGAATAAATTTTCTGGATTTAAATAACCAATTTTCTGAAATGCAAAATCAGAAAACCGAACTAACATAGTCCACAAAGAGAAGAAACCACGAAAAACTAAAGCAAACCGAGAGTACCCAAAAAGTATTTCTAACTATTTTTTTTAACTAGGTTAGAAAGAGACTTCCCTTATATTTCTAATTATTTTTTTATATTTTATTATTTTTAATTCGGATTTCGGGCCTGTCCTGTTTAAAATGGGACAGACCCGATCCCGTCCCGAACTAGAACTCCTTTCAGGATTCGGGATTCAGACTTTGGGCTTCGAGCCTGGCGGGCCTCGGGACAATCTCGAGGTCCGAAGGTCATTTGCCCACCCCTACATACTCAAATGAACGAAGTAATATTTATGTAAAGATTCAATCTTGGACCTTTGGTTTTCTTATAAGCTTGCAGCAAACCTTATCAAAATCCGAGGGCGCCCGTAGTGCGGGGAGACGGCGAAGAGGAAGGCAGTCGTGCTTGATTGAGGAGTTCGAAAAATGGTCGTCAAAATCCAAGTTGCAATTCAATACATAACTTATTCCATACATAACTTGTTGGATTCACAAGAATTGATGGCTAAAAAACTATTGACATGCAAACAACATAATATATATGCCAATATACAGATCTATCTATGTCAAGATGGATTATCAATTATAGAACGAGAATTACCTGAATCCATAATATCTCCGAAACTTTAACTGCAATCTTCGATAAAGGAGAAATCTTCCAATACTACATAATTGCCCTTGCAAGATCGTCACATCAATTGCTTCTCGATCTCACCTCTTTAATCTTTAATGGGAAGAAGAAAGAAGGCAGAAATCCCAAAGAGAACACAAGATGCTATAGGCGCCCCCTTCTAGTTTTCTGTATATTGTGTGTCTTGGGGACCAATCCCTAAACATATATATAGACATATATGTATTCTGTTGGGCCCATAGATTTATAACCCAATAAGTAATATTATTGGATTCCTTAAATTAGGCCCACTTAATTGCAATTAATAAAATCAGTCCATCAATGATTTTATTACTTGCCCAAATTATTCTACACATTAGTGTACCACGTCCTAATGAATATATTAGCTGTCGACTCATAACCTTATTCGATCACTTTAATTCGACAACCGTTATGAGACAATAAACAATACATAATTATATTACATATATGCTCAACGTTGGAATTAAATCCAACTATGTTGAGAATAATCCCAACATAATATTTATATAATTTTTGTACTATTGTTTTGCTTTCTTTGATATTATGACGACTTCGCCGTTGAAAAAATCTTAAACCCTATCATATAAAACTAAAAGGCTAAATGGTATAAATTCTACACTTTCTAAACCCTAAAACTTAAAATTTTACGAGATTAATATTACGGCGGCTTCGCCTCCGAAAATTAAAATTCTATCCTATAAACTCAAAAGGTTAAATGTTATAAATTTTAAACTTTATAAACACTAAAACCTAAAATTTTTTACTATATTCGTTTTTAAAATTAATATTACGGTGGTTTCGCCGCCGAAAAATCTAAAACTCTATCTATAAACCTAAGAGGCTAAATGTTATAACTAAAAAAAATATGTAATAGTAAAAAAATAAACATTTTATTTTTTAAATATTTTTTATTTTTTTATAAAATAAAAAATATTTTACAAATAAAATAAAAACAAAAACAAATAAGATTACATGGCCCCCAAACGCAGCACTGCTGGCCATTTGTTGGCCAAAAGTTTAGGGGCGATGTAGCATTTTTCAAAAAATAGTAGAACTTGGGGTATGAGATTTTGTGACTATAAATTAACAATTAATGATTATAAATTTGACTAAAGAGGTAATTGAAGAGGTTTAAGGTGACAGTACCATAACTGATCAAAACAAGCCATTGGGAAGAATCATATGCACATATGAGTGATAAGTGTTTTGTAGTGTGTTTAGTATTTAATGTTATATCTTGTTCTTGCATCTATATTTTTTCTAAGCATGAGTCTGACTTTATTAAGGTCATATGATCACCTTCTTATTCTTCGCAATAAACATCAGAAAAATCATCAAAAATATACTAACAAACTTCCCCAACTAGTTTTACCTAGTGAAGAATATTTTCCTACTATACTGATCTAGCATTTTTCTCCTAATATCTATGACCTATCATCGATCTTATTGTAGTTTTTAGGATTACTATTAAGTTTGAAAATTATAAACCAACCAAAATAGCAAAGAAAAGGCCCTTAATCCCTAGGTGATCAATCTAGAACAAAAAACAAAATTTTTAGCATGTTGCTACTTTTGCAAGAAACTTAGTATTAAAACTGAATAAAACGTACTTACATCTCAGCAATATGCGTAGATCTCCTAAGGAACTTTAAAGATAAGACAAGGAATGGGTGATTTAACTAGCATCGCAATAGAAACAAGCAAATACTTTGAAAAGAACTTCATAAACCAAACATTTCAAAGGGAAAAGTGTATTTTTTATTTCAAAACCGAACTAAAAACTATCTAGGAGGAGGGGGACGTCGTTCTATCCTTTTTCAATGTTTAAAACTTGTAACGGCTCTAAAAACTATACCATGTCGTGCCTACTCCACACAACAAGCTCCCTTTAATAGAAAAAACTAGAATGCAAGTAATAAGATGTCTAGGATTCTTTCATGTTTATCTCTTAGTGTGAACTCATCTCTTCATGTGACTCCTTCAAGCCTTGGCCTCAAATATGAACTTTTTTCATCTCCAAGTTGTATTAGGACTGAAATTCAGTCCACATGTACTTTTAGAAGGTCATGAAGTCGAATACTTCAAGGACTCATCATAAGATTTTCTTACGGAAATGGCCAAGGCATGAGATTAGACTTTTCATAAAATGGAGTGATTTTTCTGATCATTTTTGGACTAAGGAGAGTTCTTCTTGGAAATATTCCTTCTACATAGTCGTAAGGACTCCAAAATCTACAATATTTCTGAAGATATCATCTGCAAAAGAAAAATATCCAGAGAGCTTAAAATCACTCATGTCAACTTATCACTGAAATCTTTTCATTCTCGCAGAATGAAGGTGTCCCCTTCTTTGCTTGATATCTTCCTCCTAGGGGATCTTGAAAATATGCTGATTAGTTATATAGCTTCCTAAGGTGATGGAGAAGATATCCATGTTCTATGATCATCCATAGCTTCATCCATGAGCTCGGATCATGCCTTCAAAGCTATGTGAAAGTACTGCTTTTCTTCCAGCTTTTAGGAGAAAATCTTCAAATCATAATTGCTCTTTCTCCTTTTTCCTCGGCTAAAATTGAGTTGGTCGTCACTTCTCAACGTAATATAAGGTCTATGGTGTAGATAGAAGCTAAAACTACATCTTAAATGGCCTTGAGAGTGAGAAACGCGAACTTCCAGATAGGGGTAAATTGCATCTCCCTTCTTCTTCTTCTTCTTCCAAAAGGTCTTAGAACTTGAGTAGCTTTTGAACTTGCACTCAAAACATCATAAAATCAGCAAATAATCAGTATATTAATGTGAGATTCATAATACATCGAAACATGATAAGTAGAGGTGAATAGTAGCCAAAAATATACTAAAAAGCCCTTGATTAAGGGGTATAAAGTAACCTTGATCAAGTGTAGCCACATGTTTAGTTAATTTGATGAATGATCTGGTCCGTAGACGGACCGGATCTCTTTTCAAGTAAAAAATGGGTTTATCCAACATAGTTTAGTCTAGCAAGAGATTCTTCCTCTTTAAAATTCACCTCAATTAGCCTTGAAATCTGCTAGAGAAGGCAAGACAGACGCCATCTGCAGAACATGCAACCACCACAAGTAACTGTTAGTCCAGAGTATTCCTCTTATATTTTGACTTAGATAAAGGTAATCAATCTAATGTTTATCTGCGGAGGAGAAATATATGGGGAAACATGCAATTTGGCTCTAGTGTGTAGGTGTCATGCCTTAAGATTAGTATCCTACATGTTCACCTCAGAGATCATAGTACAAAAGTCTACTCCAGACTCATGCATGACATTAGCTTCATGTTTATCTCTGCTCTTCTTTCTTGGCAATCTACAAAGCTTTGCCAAATTGTGACATTTACCAACAAACTATAATTTCTTCACAATTCATCTTTATGGTCACAATATAGACCCAGGATTAGGCTTCTTATTCTTTCTCTTGCCGTGCTCAACCACATTTTATTAGCAGCATTGACATTGACAGTAATAGAAGACTTTTTATCGAAAACCTTGTTATCTTCTTCAATGCGAAGTCTCAAAATGAGATCTTCCATGGTCATTTCCTTTCTCTTCAATTTGAGATAATTCTTGAAGTTTACCCATCCAGGGATAATTTTTCAATGACAGATCCAACTTGGATACATTCACTAATCATCTTCCTTCAGCAACAATTACATGGAAAATCATCTGAAACTCTTGGATTTGACTTATAACAGTCTTAGTGTCCACTATCTTGAAATTCAAGTACTTGGCAATCAAGAATTTCTTACCACCAGCATTATTAGATTTATACTTATGCTCCAAAGCATTATGTTGTTTTTCTAACACTATGCACGGTGTATAAAGCATCAGACAAGTTATTCAAGATATAATCATTCACAAAGGAATTTAGAATGCTTCCATGCATCAATTGTAGTTAAGGAATTCAATTCATCCTCTCTAACGGTGGGAAGATCCTCCTTCAATAATCTCGCAAGATTCAAAATCGTGAGATAAAACAACATCTTTTATTGTCACATCTTAAAATTGGAGCTGATAAATTTCTTCAGCTTTTTATTGTGACTTATTAGAATAGATGTCATCCGATGAGCCATCGGAACCCTAGAAACCAATGCTTTCCCGAGGCCATTCTTTCTAGAAGAGCCTATAAGAGTAAGAGCATCCATCGAGACCTCAACTTATCCAAGTAGTTGTTTGGAAGAGTCACCAACACTGGGTAATTCATCATTACTTCCATCGATACTTTGCCATTTTCTAAACATTCAAGAAACTTAAAGGTTTGTAATCTTGAATTGGAAATTAATATGTAATACATGGAAATAATAAGTACAGTAGATCAAGTAATTTAGATATGAAGTACATATAGTGTCATTTTCTTTTCTTTCACGAAAGGAACGCACTCGACAGCCACAATTCCCGATTGGAATTCCAGACTAGACAATCACACATAAGATGCAATTCCCAACATTCACGGTTTAATTCCCAACATCCATGACTCAAACATGCAGATTTCAAATCATGATATCTTTATGATCACATTTACGATTAAAAATCGAAGGAACCGAAATTCTTGTTCCTCCATGTTCAATTTTACTAGACAAACGGCTAGTTACTAATAAAATAGAGAGTAATTCATTTTAAGAATGTTAGAAACTACACATAAGAAACATGCAGCTTCGTTTTAAGATTATTAGGCACAAATTGCATGAGCACTTTCAACTTCGTTTTAAGATTGTTAGAAGTTGTGTGCACCTTCTTAGGGTTAGTTACTAGACACACGGTTAGTTACTAATTGTTAGGCACATATTGCATGAGCACTTTCAATTTTACTAGACAAACGGTTAGTTACTAATTACAGTTTGAAGATTGTTAGTGGAATTATGCATGTAGCAAAATACAGTTTGAACAACCTTTTACCAAATAAAGTTTGCAAGAAGTAAAAGTTACTCTGAGACCTATGAATTACAGCTTTCTTAAAATAAATTCGTCATCTCCTAGGTGTCTTGAGATCTTGAACGGTCGTCTCCCAGGATACAACAGAGTACAAATATTTTGGCACGATACTGCTGCGCTATTCCGACAAACTCGAACAATGTCTTACATCTATCACCAAAAACTCAAAAGACAAGGGCTCAAAGAAAAGAACAAACTCTTGGAATTCTATACTCAATGTGATGCTTTGTGTGTGTAAGCAAGTGTTTTTCCAAACATGTGGAGTATCCATTTATTGATGGATAATAAAGAATGCTTATGAAAGCATGACTGACTTAAGCATCAACAAATATTTCTTTACCCTCTCACTTTATGTTTATAAAATAAATATATTTTCCAACATGCTTTCCATGGAGGTGTTGGCAAATAAGTTAGGACGAAACCCATCAATGGTGATGTTGGAGGTGTAGGATTGACTACTAAATATCAGAACAGATCTGATAATTAAATACGATTACAAAATCATACCTTTATAGCGGAAGCGTGCTGGATCGTAATACTTTAATTCAGTAGATCTTTAACTGGGGCTACCAGAGTCCCGACAGTATTCCACAATTCAAAACTCTCTTTCCAAGATGATGAGACAGCACTTCGAGAGAACTATGAAAACTGGGTTCTCAACACATGAGAATAGAATGAAGACTTAAAACTTAAGCGTTAGTTAGGGTTTGGGAATCTCCTTATTTATAGGAGTAAACATGGACCGATATGGGCCAAAGCCCAATCAATGTAATAATTATCTAAATTATAATTAAATACATTCATTGCAATTTAATCTTTAATTACATTTTATCATAATTACGTTAATGCCCAATAGCTCCACTCGGCTATATAAGTCGTACTGTTTAACGTAATAATGTATTTGTCTAACAGCTCTCACTCGGCTACACAAGCCGCATCCTAACAACTCCCACTCGGCTATACAAGCCGCAATGGATTGTTCAAACTTTCTCTCGATGCTTCATATGAGTAATGAGTTGTGCGACCAATATAAGTAACATGTAACATCATGTTAAGTTATTATCAAACTAACATGACATTTTCAAAATGCTGATACCCCAAATCCTCTTTGCATCACTGATAACTATGAATTCCCTTTAAGCTATACAATATTTGATTACATATATAATGTAATCGTTCGGGCAAATATAGTGAGCAAGATAGATTGTTCCTTAGACAATAATGGTCAATCATATCAACTTGACTGCTTTTCTAGTATGGTCCGCATGACTGTTAAGACCCAAAGCTTTTGGATTCATACTAAAGTAGCATCATCAAGCATCAACTTCAAGTCATGGATCTAAGTCGAAGAGTAATGCTCTGGGTGGGCTAAAAGAGTCCTGTGATCACATAATGACAATCAGAGAAAAACTATTGTTATTTTCACAATAGTCGAACAATAGCACACACAGTATGATATGTGTGTTATGGTATGGCTTCCGCTCAGATGGGCATGTCACTATCTTATACCAAGTGAATGTCGCCATTGATAAAAAGACATAGTCTTTATCCTATATATTCGGCTTTAAAGCTTAATGTGACCTTAGTTATTTTACATTTGATTTTCTAGGAATCTCATTTTAGACCAACTGAAGCGACTGATTTCAACTCTAATAGTCTCAACCTTCCTGCTACACAAGCATAAGGGTGATTCTTGTGTGATAGAGCCAATTGTAAAAGTTTGTGACATTCTATATTGTGTTTTTGTAATTGATTTGCAAACTCATAATAATTGCATAGCGTGAAAAAGAAACGTCTTTCTATTTCACTAATCAATTCATTACATAAACATGTCCTCTTACATTCCTACAAGATGTCGTCAAACCCTACGAATTCCTATACTCATGATATGGGCTCTAAACATATATGTAGGTACGGGTTTGGTCATGGATTCTGCAATCATCTTGTCAGAATTAATATACTTGAATATGATATGCCTTTGTTGTAAAAAACAAAGTAATATCTTTTCTGGATGTGTTTTGTCCTTCTATGGAACTTTGGATCCTTAGCGAACAAAATTGCTACAGTATTTATCGCGATAACGACCATACTCTATTTCCATAGTTGACATAGTAATGCAGTCTTACTTATTACTACACATGATATGACTCTCTCACCGAGGATAACATGATATCAAGAGGTGAACATGGACTCACCAAGATGCCTGCCAATTAACATCCATGTATCCTTTTAAGTACATATCTCCCCCTTGATAACATAATTAGATCAGCCATACCACATAGGTAACGAATGATTCACTTAACTGCTTATCAATGAGTAGGTCTCGGGTTTCTTGGGTGACGACTCAACAATCCAACAAAGAAACAAATATCCAGCCGTGTACATAACATGTCATACATTAAATTTCCTATAGCACTTGCATAAAGAACTTTGTTCATCTCCTCCTTCTCTTTATCTGTTTTGGGGCATTGCTCAAGGCTTAGTGTCAAACTCTTATCAACAGGAGTATCAACAGGTTTCGAGTTATGCATCCTGAATCACTCTAAGTTTTTGTTTGTTGAGACAGACCCAACAATCTGTTAGAATGATTTATGCAAATTTCAACTCCTAGGACATACCTATATTTACTCATATCCTTGATAGAGGACAACCATTGTTTAATAGAGTTTATTTTTTCCATGTTGTTCCTGGCCAACAGTATGTCACTGACATATGGAAAATGAAACAAGATTCATTCCTTTGTCATTAAGACATACACAAAATGGTCCTCATCAATCATGATAAAACCACACAACGTAATGGCTTCATGAAATTAGAGGTACCATAATCAGGAAGACTGTTTTAAATCATACATGAATCTTTTAAGATGACACACTTGTCTTCTTTTCCTGCTAAGACAAACCCAACATGTTGATCCATGTAAATTTCTTCCTCAAGAACTTCAATGAGAAAGACAGTCTTTACGTCAATTTGCTATAATTCGATATCCAAATAGACAACAAAGTCCAAAAGTAGGCAAATAGAGAACATTCTCACCTTCGAAAAAATATCTCTTCGTAGTCAATACCCCTAAACTGGGTAAAGTCTTTCACCACGAGTTGGGTATTGAACTTTTCAATTGATTCATCCATATTGTGCTTAACTAGGATACCCATTTGCATCCAATTGATTTTCGACGTTTTGGCAGATCGAATAGTTCTCAAACCTCAATTGTTTTCATTGAGTCCATACATCCTTTATGGCACTAAGCCATTTTTACTATCGAGCTAGTCCATGTTCTCAAGATAAGAGGTAAACTATTATACTTGGAAATGTACGTAGAAGAACACATCTTCGTCAATCCAAAAGTATCCTCAAGGAACTCATCCATCAAATGATAGAATTTTCAGCTACCATTGTCAAAAAGCTACTCCCACTAACCCCAAAGTCGGTGGAATTCATAGCTACGTCTGTATTAGGTACAGAAGGTTGCTGATCAACTTGCCTATTCGAATGACCACTCCCACTAACCCGTTGGTCAGTAGAATTTGTAGTTTCATCTGTTGAAGGTATTAGAGATTGTTGATGAGGACTGACCTCATTTGCATTTATACCTTAATTTGGCAAGCTCGGGAGTTCTTGATCAAATTACATATTCGAAATGACTACTACCACTAACCCATTTGTTAGTAGAATTTTTAGTCTCATAAGTAGAAGGTATTTAAGATTACTGATGAGGACTGACCTCATGTGCATTCTCACCTTCATTAGGAAAACATCCTCTGGAAAAATGCAAAATTCCACTATCTTTTGTGTTTTAGTGAAACATATTCTCCCCACGCCAAGAGATAGTAGCAGTTCTCATTGTAACTCATACGATTGGCCGCCCTATCTTATAACACTGATACTTGGGAACTGATCCCTCTAGTATCTCGACATTTCGACTATCAATTCCATTCATGCCTCCATTCGAATATTTACCGAACAATACATGTCATCTCGCATGTTCAGGATAACGAATGAACACCCATTTGGATGCTCTTAGACTAAGTTTCCATATTGACGGGTTTGGTCATGCACATAGCTGTTGAACCCCATGATTTCAGATGATCTAAGATTGGCTTTCTCCCATTCGATAAATCATACGGAGTGGTGGACACACTTTTACTTGGTACACAATTGAGGATTTTTATTGCCATAAGCAACGCATATTCTCAAAGGTTTATGGATAGGTCAGCTTGCGCCATCATGAATCTAACCACGTCAAGTAAAGTTCGATTCCTAACATTCCACAACAACGTTTTACTGCGGAATGTATGGAATAGTAAGTTTTCTCACAATGCCCTTTCCATCACAATATTCTCTGAACGAATCAGAAAAATATTTGAAACCAGGATTAGTCCTTGAAGTGTTAACTTCTCGGCCTAACTGTGTTTCGACTTTCACCACTTAGAGCTTGAACATATCAAGCCCTTCATTACAGTGAGATAACATGTACACGTAACAAAAACGTGAGTAGTTATTTGTAAGATGAAAAATGGAAGCCCTATGACATACTTTACGCACACGGGAAAATGTCAGTATGAACTAGAAAAAATTATTAATCACTCAATAAGCCTAACTAAATTTTTTTTTTTACTAACCTTGCTACCTAAGCAAGGTTCACACATTGGCACTTTAGCCCTTGTGTTGAGGTTGAAAAGACAGCACTTAGCTAGTCTATTAAGCTTATCTTGACTAATTAAGTCTAGCAAGCCATTTTTTTCAGATTCAGAAGGGTTATTCGCGTTGGAGATTAAGGCAATAGATTAATTATTTAAACTTGAATAAATATCATCCAAATCTAGAACACAAAAACCATGTTTATAAGATCCGCGACCAAACACA
>JAOYMZ010063907.1:0-12747 GCA_025802335.1 Pinguicula primuliflora
GCAGGGGATCCGACTACACCCAAGTATGTTCTCCCTCAGAGGACTACCCGGGGAGTGAAGCCAAGGAGATATACTCCCGATCACATTTGTAGGACAAAGAAGTACCCTATAGCAGATCTCATCAGGGGGAGACTTACTGAGACTACACGGGCCTTTTCCACTGCGGTTTATTCTGATGAGGTACCCACAATAAAGTAGAGGCTATGGAAAGGCCTGAGTGGAGGAAAGCAATGGAAGATGAGATGGTAGCATTAAGGAAGAATGAGACCTGGACGATATGTCAATTACCTAGAGGAAAGAGATCAGTCGGGTGCAAGTGGGTATATGCTGTAAAAAGAAGAGCAGATGGATCTAATGAGCGATATAAGGCTAGACTTGTTGCAAATGGATACACCCAGACATACGGGGTTGATTATTCGGAGACCTTCTCTCCAGTGGCAAAATTGGATACTGTTCAATTGCAGCTAACCTGGATCGGCAACTGCACCAGTTCGATGTTAAGAACGCTTTCTTACATGGAGATTTGGAGGAAGAAGTCTCTATGGAGGGGCCACCCGAGTTTTCTGACAGTTTTCGCTCAAATGAAGTGTGTAGATTGAAGAAGTCCCTATATGGCTTGAAGCAGTCCCCGAGGGCCAGGTTTGGGAGGTTCACCCCGGCAATGAAGAAGTATGGTTATCTACAGAGTAACTCCGACCACACCCTCTTCTTGAAACGTCGAGCTCAGGACATTACCTGTCTCATTATTTATGTTGATGATATGATTATCACGGGATATGATATAGAAAAGATTGAATATTTGAGACGAAATCTCTTGAAGGAGTTTGAGATGAAAGACCTAGGTATGCTCAAGTACTTTCTTGGGATCGAGGTTGCACGCTCCCGACAAGGAATTTACATTTCGCAAAAGAAGTACATTTTGGATCTACTCGTGAAGACGGGATTACTAGAGTATAAACCTGCAGACACCCCGATTGTAGTGAATCACGGTCTAAAGATAGTGGAAGGAGCCGAAAGCACAGACAGAGCCAGGTATCGACACTTGGTGGGGAAACTGATCTACCTGGCTCATACTCACCCCGACATTGCCTACGCAGTAGGAATTGTGAGTCAGTTCATGCATAAACCCCAAAGAAATCACATGGATGCGGCCCTAAGGATTGTGAGATATTTGAAAGGATCTCCTGATACCGGGATTTTGTACTGAAGGAATGGACACTTAAAAGTCGAGGCATATACAGATGCTGATTAAGCTGGCAACCCAATCAATCGTCATTCTACATCCGGATATTTTACCTTTGTTGGAGGAAACCTTATCACATGGAGGAGTAAGAAGCAAAAGATCGTGGCCCTATCAAATGCCGAAGCTGAGTTTCGAAGAATAGTTCGAGGTTTGACCGAAATTCTATGGATCCAGAAGTTGATGACTGAATTGGGATTTGCTCCACTTCGAGCATGCCACTTGTGGTGTGATAACCGGGCGACTATCCAGATTGCACAGAATCCAGTACAGCATGGTAGAACCATGCATGTTGAAGTAGACCATCATTTCATCAAAGAAAAGATTGAGGTTGGATGTGTTATACTTCCCTTCGTACGGTCTGAGGACCAATTGGCAGATATTCTGACGAAAGCAGTGAGTGGCAGGGTGCTTCAAGAAGTGTTATGCAAGTTAGGTGTCGGATACCCCACACCCAACTTAAGGGGGAGTGTTGAGAAATTCATCAAGTTGGAAGACAAACCAGCCCACAAATGTTGACAAACAAGACACAAAGCATGCACACCTTATTAAATGAAGATGTGGAAGTCAAGCCTCACATACCTTGAGCCCACAAATGAGTTTAAGAGGCTGTCTAAGCATGGAGAGTAACAGTACCTGTGTTTCTATATATATTGTATACAAAACAATTGTAAATGAAGAAGAAGGAAAAAGAATCGGAGAAGTACATCTCCCGTGGAGTAGGGAATTCCTCCCGAACCACGTAAAACCCTTGTGTTCTTACTCAAAGTCATACAAACCATAAATCAAACATCATCAAACATGGTATCGGAGCTAGTTTCATAACTAGTCTCGTCATCTACCCGGCTTATAGCCAAATTCAGACACATGGACAAAGAGAAAGGAGCAGGTTCTGCAAGCAGGGAACTCATGATCCCACAAACCGAGGTTCAAAAATTTCTATCTCATCAATTCACACAATTTCTATCTCCCTTTCAGTTTTCTCAGTTTCAGTGAGTGAAACTTCCAGCTTGAGTTCCAGCATATTTATTTTTTCCTCTTCATCCTCATCTTCGCAAAGATCACATAACCCGGCATTCCTTCAACTGATATGTTTCTCCACGTGTTCTTCACAAAACCTTCGTAATCAGGGTGCATTAACCATGCATCTATACATTTAAATGACTCTTGGCCCCTGTTACTATCATTAGTAAGCAATAATAATAGATGGACATGATCAGAGTACTTCCTATCTAACAGTATTTGGGTGAGATTTGGCCACTTATGCACCCAAGATCCTCACAGTAGGTACCTATCGAGTCTGCTAGCTGCTGTTCCTCCAGGATGATACCAAGTGTATCTCCTAATCAGTAAGGGCAAATCAATGAGATCTGCTTGAACAATAAACTTACGGAACTCCCTCTAATCCCTATTAGATCCCAGTAAGTTTAGGGTTTTTGGAGAAGGTGTTCTCCATATTTTTTCACATAATCCTTGTGACGCCTTCTCCAAAAAGTCTATGTTTGATGTTCTCCATATTTTTCCACATAATCTTCGTTCAACTATCCACATCTTAGTTTCTTGCAGACAAACCAGCCGTATATCATACTTCTTCACAGTTTCTTTGATTTCTTTGAGCTTATTAGGGACACCAAGCCCACAGACATTAAAGGACATTAATCGCATTAAACCAGCTTCTCACCCACACCTGAAAGTAGTTGCTGTTGGTATTTTTTTATATCTCGAGCCCATATGGCGGGTTTCGAGTATATATATATATATATATATATATATTTTATGGAGTGCATATGTGGGGTATATATATTAGGAATGTGGGAATACACTTGAAAACCTTGAATCCAAGGTATTATGTTCTCCCACTTTTCCTATTTTATATTTGTGTTTCTTGTTTGTTTTATCCGATGTGGGACATTGCGCATCTTCATTTCAACAGTTGCTAGCTTAAATTTGTCTTGCTAGTTGGTCTCTCTTCTCAAGCTGCACAAGTATTTGAACATGTTCAGCTGCCATTTTGACTCCAAGTACATTAGCCATTTCTATCGTTGCATTGGCATCTGCAACTAGTTCCACATCCCCCGACAGTTCATTATCAGGTAGCTCAGCAGTAGGTATATTAGTTTGAAACATGATTGCATCATTCTCCCGGTCCATGTTTTGCATTGCAATACTTCTTTTCCTCATCATTCTTCTCTGCTTCAGTTGCAAAGCACACTTCTTTCAATTAAATCGGGCAGCCATCAATTTCAATATTTGGCATATAGGTATTGTGTTGTACATTACGGGCCTAGTGTTATTTTTCATGATCAAGGCCATGATGGACGCTCCAATCCAATGTGTTGTAGGCTCTCTTCAACTGCCTCCAAAAAATTAAAATTTCTTGGGCCACACGTTATTGCCTCCCATTCGGTTCGTTCGGTGAGTGATGATCGTTGATCGGGCCTACAATTAATGATATTTCTTCGTTTAGTGGGATTTCGTAGTTTCCAACCTCGATAACGGCTGACCCCTCGATTCCTTCCAAAGCATTGGTTTGGCCCATGTCCCGTTGCAGTACATTTAATGTTGCCGTCTCTCGTGCCAACTGTCGCACCAGTGCGTTGCTCATTCGGGTCGGGGTTTTCGGCGATTTTGCCGGCGATCTGCAAAACTATAATTCTTTCAACTCCTCTCCCGGTGGTGAACTTGATGTTGTGTTCAACCAATTCACCATCTCATCACATTCTTCCCTACTAATATAAGTTGGTAATATACTACAAATAACGAAGAACGAGGACTTATCAAATTCCCTTTTCAAACTGTGTTGTGGATGCGCAAACTGCTATGAAAGCGATTTCGGCACAACAGTGGTGCAGATCGTCAAACGTCGGTCACTCCCGAAGGTTCACACAGCCACTTCCGAACACGTGCACACGTGGGCAGAAATTTGGAGAAGTCACCCGAACCCTTTGCTCGAATGCAAACTCGCAAAGAAGAATATTTCGTGTATGTATTGAATCCCCAAACAAGACCATATTTATAAACATAAACTGTAAGAGTCCGTATCCACTTATAACACGATCTCGGATAAGAACTGCAAGAGTTTATATCTATCTAAAACATGGTCTGTTGGATTCCACAATCCCGAAAATGTGCAACACGTTCGGATCCACGAAATATAACTTCTTTTGCAAGTTGGAGAGATGGTACAAAATTATTTCTGCAGAAAATAATTTTTTCCACATCCAAAAAGATAGATAGGCCCAAGAGGAGCAGCAGCTAGGCCCAAGCCCACAGGCCCACACACACACGCGACCGCTCAAGCCGGGATGGCACGCGCGTGGACCAAACCAGACCGGGCTGGGCGGCGGCGGCGGCGCACGTGTGTGGCATGGTCCAACTCCTCACAATTCTTACATACCCCAAGGAGGGGAAATGTATATAAACCATCTCCAACTTCTTTCTCAAACCAATATGGGACAAGAATGAATAATGCCCTTCCAAGGCATTCTTCCAACATTCCCCCATAAATGACTTGAAAAGTCTTTTCCGAGCAAAGGAAGAACACTGTACTTAAATGTCAATATTTTTCGATTTGAATTGACAAGTTGTGAGCTAAGATTACAACACTGGCCCAGTGAGTGAACTATGTCTTGAACTCATGAGTGAACTAAGTCTTGAACTCATGAGTGAACTAAGTCTTGAACTCATTTGGGCTCGGGTCACTAATCTTATATCACATACAGAGCTCTTTCAGGTGTACATACTCTGTGATACTAATTGCACATTTATTTTCGGTCCATGCACGTACCTTCGTTTCATGGATGCTCTAGAAAGATAGATTAACTTCTTTCATAGAAGGTGGCTAACCTCGGAAAATTTTTCTATATGCCACAAAGTTGCCTCCTATTTTTTAAAATACCACCAACCGGTCTTCCAAAGACCCGTAAGAGCAACCGTTCTTCCAAAGATCGGTATCTTAAGACACTGATCTTGCGACAACCGAACACAATTAACCACGTTAATCTCTGTACTTAAGCAAGTACCGGTCATTGCAAGACCGGTACTACCTGTTTTGGCGGGAAAATTAATATTACACATTTTCTGATGATCGAGACATATCGTATGGCGGGAAATGATGTACCGATCTTTCGAAGACCGGTACGATGTGGAAAATGCGGGAATTCCGCATACCTACCGGTATATGGATAACTGGTTCCATTTTTATAAATTGACCTCCAATTTTAGTATCCTCATACTTACAACACAACAAATATCCGACAATGAGCAACTACTACAGTTCTGAATTTTACACAGGTAGCGGGTCATCTGGAAATTTCCAGCCAGCATGGGCTGATGTTCAACACGAGATGAGTATCGATGAAGGTTGGGAACTATCATATAGTACCCAATCAATTATGCTGCCACCGGAATCTACCAAGCCGCCACCAGAAGACTATAATATTTTTGTAGATCCTGTAGCTGATTCGGCGGGGCCTGTAGAAGTTGACATTCATGATTCTGAACCTGATAGCGAGGATGATGGTGAGGATATGCAGTCGATCCGTCCTACACCGTATCTCGATGAGATGTATCCTGCATCGTTAGAGGGTGGACCTGCACAGTGGCATCATGATGAGTATCCTCAACTAGGGGATTCTATGGATATTCCTCCTTCTATGAGCACCAGTCGTTTCCACGACGATAATGATTTGCTCGTGATTAGGCAATTATTTAAAGACAAAGCACGTCTGCAGCGGGTCGTTGAAAAATATCATGTTGTACACGCCAAAAGAGAATATTGTGTGTACAAAAGCGATAAGACGAGGCTGTTCCTGCAGTGTAAACACTTCGACGAGACCTGTTGCATGTGGCAGCTTAACGTGCATTTTCGAACTGTTGAGTGCAAGTGAAAAATCATCAAAATGTCATACTCTCACACGTGCAAAGCTAGTGCGGTTAATGAGTTTCGTCGCAATCTCACGAAGAGCATGGTCGCTCAGAATTTGGTTGGAATAATAACCAAAATTCCAGGTACACACTAGTACGTGTAGATTATTTTATTCTAATACTACTGAGTTTGATATTTATTATTCATTAATATACTTGTATATTATTATATTCTAAAACTATTGAGTTTGATTTTTTAGCATTTTCGGTATAACATGTGCAACTGATGATACAGTCTAAGTATGAATTTGAAGTCAAGTATTCAAAAGCTTGGTTTGTCCTACAGCGTGCAACTGAGATAGTGCACGGTACATGGACGTCTGGCATCAGAGGTTTGCTCACGTACTTAGCATATTTAAAATACTACAACCCTACAAATGTGTACGACTTTGCTCTAAAGGATACCGAAATTCAAATCCAAAAAGAGCTGGTCTACGTATTTTGGGCATTTGGACCATGCATTGCTGGTTACCAACACTGTAAGCCTGTCCTATCTGTAGACGTTACGCATCTCTACTGTCCTTATAGACAAAAATTACTCATTGCTATGACACAAGATGTCAGTGACCATATTTTGCTTGTCGCATTTGCATTGTAGAAGAAACAACCTCCTCCATAAATGCAAGACGGAGGATGTTATGACCCTCCATTTTAATGTATTTGTTAATTACATGTATTTGCGAACTTTATTATCAATTAAAACATTTTATTGAACAATTGATTTCATAAATGAAATTACAACAAAAATAAATTTAAAATTAATCTCCCCACAAAATGTCCCCACAGAATATTCGTTGTGTTGTAGGTATGAGAATGTTAAAATTGATCTTCAATTTATAATATTGGTACCGGTCATTAGAAGATCGATAGATTCATGTTTCCCGCCGAACAAAAAATACCGGTCTTCGAATGATCGGTTGTTTAATTTTCCTGCCAAACAGGGAGTACCGATCTTCGCATGACCGATATGTTCTTAATTACAAAGATTAGCTTTGTTAATAGTTCTCGGTTGTTGCAAGACCGGTGTGTTAAGTTACCGGTCTTCTAAAGATCGGTTGCTCTTACCGATTTTTGAAAGACTGGTTGGCGGCATTTTAAAAAATTAGGGAGGCCTTTGTGGCATATAGAAAAATTTGCGCTAATCTCCACATCCAATTAGGTGACTCTCTCGCCCCCACACTTGGGAGGGAGTCATTAAGAGCTCACAGCTCATCCTCAGTCACATCCTACGACTCTCTACCCTCACATATGAGAAGAGTCATCTGCTTCGGTTCTCTACTCTCATCCACGAGAAGAACCACAATCAATAGTTACTGCTCTCTACTCCCATAAATGAGGAGAATAGTCTGCAATGATTCTCTACACTCACAATTGAGGAGAATTACACACCAGAAGTCACTGCTCTCTACCCTCACGCATGAGGAGAGCAGTCTGCAGTGATCCTCTACCCTCACGCATGAGGAGGATCACAACCCAGGGTCACTGCTCTCTACCCTCATGCATGGGGAGAGCAGTCTGCAACGATCCTCTACCCCCATGCATGGGGAGGATCGTGAAGTCATCAATACGGTTCTCTACCCCCACAATTAGGAAGAGTTGTCTGCATTCATTCTCTGCTCCTCAAGTGGGGAGAATCACAGGATAACCTATGTCTCTCTACCCCCACAAATGGGGAGAGCCATCTGCAGCGATTCTCTGCACCCCCACATATCAGGAGAACTACAAAGAGCTTCCATCGACGTCAGTCCACAGATCATGGTGCACTCCTCATGGCATGATTGTCCATCATGGGCGACAGATTCATCAAGTCCTTCTTTCTTTAACCACCCACGCACGGGCTATGAATCTATGAACAACAGTCAGAAAAGATAAATGCATTAGATTCCAACAGCGATACATCGCAATGTAAATCAACTTATGGAAAACTCATAAGGAATGAATCATAATGCATAAATCAACTCCAATACGAAATAGGAAAACTCAAAGAACAATACATAATGAAAATAGAGTAAACTAAATGTTCCTTAGCCCGTAGGCTTTAATCCTATTCCTTCTGCTGAATCAAGAACTAATACTCTTGACAGTCCCTTTGTGAACGAATCCACCAGGTTCTTTTCGGATATTACAAAGTCCAATGCAATCACTCCATTCTTCTAAAGTTGTTTGATCACTCCATGTCGAATCCGAATGTGTCTCTTCTTCCCATTGTAGACACTATTCTTAGCAACCCCAATGGCTGCCTGTGAATCACAATGAATAGACATGGGAGAAGTCTTTCCCTCCCACATGGGTAGGTCAGTCAGTAGAGTCCTCAGTCATTCTACCTCTTGTCCAGCTAACTCAAGCGCAATAAGTTCTGATTTCATGCTAGAACGAGCAATACATGTTTGTTTTGCAGACTTCCAGGATACAACACCTCTACCAAGGGTGAACACATATTCGCTAGTGGAGCTGACTTCATCATTGTCAGCAACGCAGTTAGCGTCACAATATCCTTCCAGCACTGCAGGGAATCGCCAATAATGCAAGTACCAATTCATGGTGCCCCTCAAATACCTAAGTAAACGATGAAGAGTTGTCCAATGCTCATCACTGGGATTATGAGTATCTGCTCAATCGGTTTACTGCATAGGCAATATCAGAGAGAGTGTAATTCATGAGAAACATAGCACTTCCAATCACTCGGGCATACTCTTCCTGGCTACTGCCATATCCATATTCTTTTTCAGGTGGACAGATGGATCATACGGGGACCGAACAGGCTCAACATCATAGTGATCAAACCTTCTAAGCACATTCTCAAGATAATGAGACTGACAAAGGGTGATCCCATTCGAAGTTCTTTCAATCTTTATCCCTAATATTACATCGGCCTGTGTGAGGTCCTTCATTTCAAACTTGGATGATAGGAATTTCTTCGTTGCATCTATTGCATACATACTCTTACTGAATATCAACATATCATTCACATATAGACATATGATCACATAGTCTGATGCAACCATTTTTGAGTAGACACATGAATCTGAAGCATTTGATACATATCCATCACTGATCATGATGGAGTTGAACTTTTCGTACCACTACAGGGGTGCTTTTTTTAGTTCATAAAGAGTCTTCAGTAACCGGCACACCTTGTCTTCCTGTCGTGGAACCACAAATCCTTCTAGTTGAGTCATGTATATTTCCTCATCCAAATCTTCATTAAGAAAAGCCGTTTTGACATCCATCTGATGAATGAATAAATTGTGCACAGAAGCTAGTGCAATCAATACTCTAATGGTCCCAACTTGGTCACAGGTGAGGTAGTGTCAAAGAAGTCAATCCCCTTCTTCTGTGTAAATCCCCTAGTCACAAGTCTTACTTTAAACTGTTCAATAGACCCATCAGGTCTCAACTTCTTCTTGAAGATCCACTTACAGGTGATAGGCTTGCATCCTTTAGGTAGATCAACTAGCTTCCATGTTCCATTTTCAATCAACGAGTCAAGCTCACTCTTAATCGCTTCTTTCCAAAAACTAGCATCCACTGATTAAATGGTTTCGTCATAAGTCTGAGGATCATCACCTATCATGAAAGCACACAGCTGCTCAAGGTTCAACGAGTTAGATGTCTCCGCTTCAATCAGGTAAGATGTGATAAAATCAAGTCCAAATGTCATTTCTGTCCTTTGCCTCTTGATTCTCCTAACTTCGTCGGCGGGTGGCGAAGATCTCATTGCTACTGTGGACGAGCTTGGCTCTCCAAAAGCATTCGCAGTAATAGGCTATTGTAGATCAGGTTTCTTGAACAGGAAGATGTTCTCGAAGAATTTAGCATCTCTTGATTCTGAAATAGTTCGATCGCTTAATGCCATGAACCTATACGCAGCACTGTTCCCTGCATAACCAATAAATGCGCAATCATATGTTTTAGGCCCAATGGTAGTATTCTTCATATCATGAATACCCCCTTTCTCCAAACACCCCCATCTCGGAAATAACACAGACTCGGTCCATATCCCTTCCACAACTCGTATGGAGTTTTGTCCAATTTCTTATGAGGCACACGGTTTAGTATATGACACGCCGTTAGAACCGCCTCCCCCCACATATCATCAGATAACCCCGAACTCAAATGCATTGCATTCATCATGTCCTTTAGTGTCCTGTTCTTCCTCGCAACTATACCATTTTGCTGAGGAGTGCGAGGAGCACTTACCTCATGTATAATCCCATTCTTCTCACAAAATTCCTTGAGTTGGACAGAACCATATTCACCTCCTCTATCAGATCTCAATCGTTTAATCTTCCTATCCAACTAATTTTCCACTTCGGCCTGATATCTCACAAATGCATCCTCAGCCTCATCTTTGGCCTTCAATAGATACACTCTGCAATACCTCAAAAAGTCATCAATAAAGGTCACATAATAATGATGACCATTCCCGCTTCTTGTATTCTTGAAATCTGCCAAATATGAATGTATAACATTGAGAAGTTCGGTTTGCCTATCAGTGACTGTCTTGAAGGGTTTATTGTAATGCATTGCTTCAACACAGATGACACATTTCGAGAACTCACTTGCGTCAACTGTAGGTATTAGAGACTTATCCCTTAGTCTCACCATAAGGGCCACATTCACATATCCTAGCCTACCGTACCAAACATCAACAGTCTCGATCATATAAGCAGAAGTGGAGGTTTTATTACGTTCATCAGAGAGTACATTTAAGACAAAGAGTCCTTGACTCATATAACTGTTCTCAACAAATTTCCCATTTTGAGTCAACACTAGTTTGTCAGCTTCAATCACTTGCTAGATTCCAAACTTGTTGAGAAGACACCAGAGACTATATTCTGACGTGGGGATGGAACATACATGACATCATTTAAAGCAAGGGTCTTCCCTGATGTTAACTTTAAGAAACCTTCCCTTTTCCAAGAATGCCAGAAGTACTTGAGTTGTCCAT
Organism: Pinguicula primuliflora; assembly: GCA_025802335.1. Taxonomy (NCBI): domain Eukaryota; kingdom Viridiplantae; phylum Streptophyta; class Magnoliopsida; order Lamiales; family Lentibulariaceae; genus Pinguicula; species Pinguicula primuliflora. Next base: position 11,118 of record JAOYMZ010063907.1, read on the forward strand.
GTAGCATTGCTGCCCCGACGTATTGTCCTAGAACTCTTGGAATAAGTCTCTATTTGTGCAGAAGTGTCTGTTTGCTCCAGTGTCCATGATCCAATCAACTTTGTTCTCGAACATATTAACTTTAGTTATCATGGCAGCAATCACTTCATCATTGTCCTCCACTAGATTGACTCGGGGAGCGCCAAGGCAATTTCTCTTCTTGAATAGGGATTTCCGCTTTGGGCACTCTAACGATAGATGACCTGGTGTATTGCAGACAAAGCATATTAGCTTTCTCCCTTCAGGTTTCCGACCCTTGATCATCCTTCTTTGTTGTTCGGTTTTGTTATTTCCTCCACCTTGGAACTTATGATAGGGTCGATCTGTTTCAATAAGATGAGCATTAGAATAATCAGGGGGAACAGAATCATTCTTATCCTTGAGTCTGTTTGCTTCTTTGGTCCTCATATGGCTAATCAACTCCTGTAGGGTCAGGTCTCTCTTCTTGTGCTTCAGATAATTCCTATAATCAGTCCCAGACGGCGGGAATCGTTCAAGTAGAACATTGGCCTGAAAGACCTCACAGATTTTCATTCCTTCATTTAAGACATCAGCACACAAATTCTCGTAAACATGAACTTGATCCATAATTGGTTTGCCCTCCTCCATCCTGTAGGCAAGCCACTTCCCGACGACATATTTTTTCTTCCCAGCATCGTCAGCACCATACTTTTTCTCTAGAGCATCCCAAATAAATTTTTAGATTTGTTATGACAAACAAATCGAACAAATTGTTGACCATGTGGTTGAGGAGATGTCCACAAACAGTCTTGTTGCCTTTCTCGAATTTCTTCATAGCTGTGGCGTCTTGAGAGGCCTCGATCTCGTTCAAGGGACCCACGATGGGTGGTGGTGGCGGAGCAATTAAAACGTAATCAAGATCCAGGGCTTCAAAGAATATTAGTAGCTTCTACGACCAACGCTTAAAATTAGAACCTTTGAACGGTAATAATTTTAAGCAGAGGCCATGATAATTTGCAATATATGGATAAATCGTTTTCAAATTGTTGGTAATATACTGCAAATATCGAAGAATGAGTACTTATCGAATTCCCTTTTCAGGCTGTGTCGTGGATGCGCACACTTCCATGAAAGCAATTTCGGTACAACCATGGTGCAAATCGTCAAACGCCGGTTGCTTCTAAAGGTTTACACCGCCACTTCCGAACAAGTGCTCTCATGGGCAGAAGTTTATAGAAGACACCTTAACCTTTTGCACCAAGTCTAACCCGCAGAGAGAAGAAGATATTTCGACTATCTATTTTGTGCCCGTGTATTGAATCCCAAAATAGAACCATATTTATAGACATAAACTATAAGAGTTTGTATCCACTAAAACATGATCTCGGATAGGAACTGCAAGAGTTCGTGTCTATCTCAAAAATGTTTGTTGGATTCCCACAATCTCAAAAACGCGTAACACAATCGGGTCCATGAAATATTTCTTCTTTTACAAGTTAGAGAGATGGCGCAAAAATTATTTCCGCAGAAGCTAATTTTTCCTGACCCAAAAAGATAGATGGACCCAAGAGGAGCAACAACCAGGCTCAGGCAAGCAGACGCTCACACACACACGCGCGCGCGCGCGCGC
>JAOYMZ010063918.1:0-12747 GCA_025802335.1 Pinguicula primuliflora
GGTCCTATTGTCTCGAATTCCCTAAGGTTTGTGGCTCGGTGGTCCTACTCGCCCTAGATAATTGAAGACAATGATAATCAACAAATGATAAATAAACTTATTAACTTCAACTAACTGGATACCCTTAATCAATTCATGTACAAGAACTACCCTACAACCCCATACAAAAGAATTAGTTACTCATGCTCACGAATAAAGATAAATTCAATTTTGATATAAGCAAAGACATAGTAATTCAATTATGCAAAAATTCAACAATGTTAGGGTTAAGAGTTCAATTTCCAAATTCTAAAATCGGGTGTTCACAGGATCAATCTCTTATTTCCTAATACCCAAATAACGAAAGGAAACAAATGCAAGAATGAACAAGGAATTCTCCCTTATATCTCTTCTCCCTTGCTTCTGGTTTGGCACGGCCGTCTGTTTTTCTTCCTGGCATCTTTCTCCTCTTTCTTTCCCAGGGTTCCGTTGCTTCCCTTTTTCGTCTCTATTTTTTTCGTCTCTATTTTTTTTTCCTCCTCTGCTACTAGTGGAAAACTTGGACCCTCCTTTTTTTTCCTGTACGGCCCCCTCTATTTTATTTTATTTCTTGGATTCCTTCTTCTTCTTCTTTTCCTCTTCAGCTCACTATCTCTTCTTTGGATTTTATTGGGCTGCCTTTCTTTTGGCCAAATCAGCTTGGCTCATAAGTGCATATCCGGCACAATCTTAAAATTCACACATCATTCGTCCTCAACAAAAATTGGTCAAGGCATCAGCATATCCGAAAGGTGACATTTTTCTCTGTTGGAACCTTGACTTCCTTGCATAGAGACAAAGGAAAAGAAATGACTTTTAATTGCTATTTTATCCCGACTTTAGCCCGGTTTAGTCCTTGCTCGTCCAGAACACCTACAACTCAAAAAGATGCTATTAGTGACTAAAAATAAGAGAGAAATGCTAAAATCATAACAATAAATAGGTGAGAACCATACAAATAAGTTGGTCTAAAATCAACTTATCAAGCGTCAGACATATCTCTTTGGGAAATGAACCAGGATATGAGGCTAGGGCCTATAAATTATATCTGGGCTAACCACGTATAGACGAGGTGGAACCAATATCTTGCTGCGTAAAGTGGGATACAACCGATGTTGCGCTTATTAACGGATAGTTGGAGCACGATTGGTTCGACGGGTTAGCCGTGTCAAATTACGATCATTTCGACTTAATTGTGTTCGTTCCGACTAGGCTATTCTGCTTATCGCGTATGTAATGAAATTTTAATTTTTATAAATAAAATTTTGCAAAATACAAGATTCAATTAACCAAACTATAAGTTACTCTGCATCGTCGGGATACGAACAAATTCGCACCACACCATAGGAATTACAGAACAAGTACTAATTTGTAGGAGTACCAAGCACCATAATCTAACCCTTCGTATCTTCAATTTTTTTCTCTGCGATGGATGGAATACAATGCACTCTCAATGGATTAGGTGGACAAAAAACCCATTTGAACAAAAAATGTGGCCACATACCTGGGCAAGGATAACCCATTGTGGGCCAAAAGAAAATGGCCACTTTATCCCGGAAGATACACCAACACCAATTCACTTATACAAGTTGGGGATTAATTAATAGAAGGCTGCTAGTTTGTCTTACGGGATAAAGATAACTGCACAAAAGGATATGGCGTGCCTTATTCTGGGGGAACTATGTTGTGAATGAGGATTGAGTAGTAGGCTTCTTATTGTTGTTGCATCTATTTATAGGGACTGAAATTATCATAATTACATCGTGGACGTGGTATCCAGCTGTTCAACATCAAAACAGGATATAAAAAGATGCTCTCTTTTAGGGTTTAGGGTTTAACAATAATGAGAAATGCGCAACTCGATGTGGTGTACCAGAATAAATTAGTTGGGCCCTAAACCCTAGAGGTTAGAACTTTGACGAGAACTATGCACCTTGACATGGTATACCTGAATACGTTAGTCAGGCCTTAAACCCTAGAGGCTAGAACAAATGACCAGAACTACGTGACTCGACGTGGTGTACGCAAATACGTTAGTCGGGCCCTAAATCCTAGAGGCTAGAGTAATTTCGACAACTACGAAACTAGACGTGGTTTACGCGATTACATTAGTCAGGCCCCATACCCTATATTCATAAATAACCAAAATCCAATAATTATTCCTAAATTCATCTTCGTGACTTGTAACTAATCACTCTTGAGTCTTTACCCCTTTCAGAATGTCACAACTCCATTCTTTACATGTAATTGCACTACGTATGATTAATTAATCTCCAAATAAAGATACTCCTACTAGGAATATACAATGAAGTCTCTTTGTTCAGAACAGTCAACTTGTATGAGAATATAATCTTATCTCACGTAGTGCATCCAAAATAAGTGATATTGGCACACATATCATTATGCCCTTCTCGAACACAATTAACTTTTATATTAGTCGATATATATTAATTATTAGAATATTTTTATTTTAAATGTAAATCTGTTAACCCGAATAGTATCGTGGTGATTATGACGACAATTGTGAATAATGCGACTACACGCGGTTAACCCGGTTACAACATTTGGTCCCAGTACCCTACTTTCTTAACTATCGACGACCTGACTGAATTTCCCCATACATGTAACCCGAATAGTTGAGTCATTGTACATACGTCATGCATCACCGGCGCGACTATGCGTGGTGAACTCAGATACGTCAGTCCGGCCCTATAGCCAAATAATGAATGACGATCTGTGTTCTTTTTTCCGTTAACGTAAACCAGGATATTGTCGTCGTTCATTCCTCGGTGGATGCGGTAATCATGACTATATGCGGTGAATCCGACATCGACATTCGGTGCCCGACACTAACCGAGTAACCCATCAAAAGGTCCAAAACACAGAAATGAGTTTCATACCCCTAACATCATCAAACAGCGGATGTTGTTCCATCCCCTTCGTGCTTTGCATGCCCTATCTATCCCCCTGCTGGCGGGTAGGGGTTTCTCTATGTGATTCGCTACACTTGCTTGCCCCTATCGGCGTAGTCCATTGGCTGTTGGTTAGGTTAGTGAAACTTTTTCGGTAAGCTTAAGTCACCACATTTCGTCGGTGATTCTATCCAATGCTTTTTCGGAAAATTTTCCCTTCTATACTCCCTTCGAAAAACCATAAGTTTGAAAAGGACTAAGATTGTGCAAAATCACTGTCATCTCACGAATTGGATTCAAACCCAATATGTTCCCCGCCTTCTCCCCCATCGATCTGAGAATAAATACAAGGAAAGGAAACCCGACTTAGAGAAGGCGATGACCCTTTCGGCATTAAGACGACGGGTCTCGATCATTTTCGATAGTTGTGCATTGGTATAATAGTTTATGGACCGACTAACTTATCCGGGTTGATGATAACCCTTGGTTTGGTACTATTTTAGTAACATTTATACATTCATTTCTTTACAAACCTAGGCTTAAATCATTGATTTTTCCTTGATTTATGCTTAATTACATGATCTTGTGATTTATGCAGGTTTGTGAGCAAAACAGAACAATCCTGCATATTTATGCAGCAAACTGGAGCGAAACATAACAATCCTGCATATTTATGTCGCAAACTGGAGCAACCTGCAACGCCTTCTATTCATCACAGTTCCAATGCACAAATCATGCCTCCAACCTTGTGCATCTCAGCCATTCTGGATGAGTTGAGGCAGCTCATATCAATTCTGCATACGCTGGAGCTGGATGGATCATAATCTGGCAAGGTTACAATATAATTCTGGAGCTGTGCAGTGGTATGTGCATTCTGTGCAAAATGAATCAAAGGAAGCTAAGGCAAGAAAATGGACTTCATCCATGTGTTCATGTACATTCTGAGGGTTCATTACACTTATGAACGTGTGACAAGTCCTTGGATGTATGTAAACATCCCAAAATTAATCCAACAATGCAAGGAGGGGACCGTTCTATAAATCTGGCAAAGGACAAAAGTTAGAGAAAAAGGAGTAGTGCCAAATCGGGTAAAGACTAGGGAAAGACCTCCTTGACCTTGCAACTGACATACCTCTCACTTGGATGGAGGGATTGAGTTGAAATTTCACATGAAACTAGGTAAGGAGCTGCTCTCCAACTCTTGTGAAGAAAGGCAAGTCTGTATCTGCCGCCAAACCGAGATATAATAGAATATACCCATCTTGGTACTGATCACAGTGCAGTGACTGATCTGCCCCTTTCTCGATGCATAACTCTCATATGGCTACAAAGATAAATCTTCCCTTTTACCAAAATATTCCTAGGGCATTCCTATTCAAGTCTTCTTCGGGATTTACGGCATTGGAGGCCAAAAAGTGGGGTGTTTGAGGCCTATCAATACACACGGGTCCATCTGCAGCAGAAAAGACACTACAACCCTGATCTTGTGTTTCGGTCCAATGCACACTTGAGGGATTGATCTGGCATTGCAAAAATATACTCTACTACACCTAAGTGAGGGATTCATTCGATCACAAGATGGATCAGAGCAGCCAAGGAAGAGAGAAGCAAGGAGAACACAAGAAGTCTCTTGGAAGAGAAGATCTGCACCAGCTTGGAGTCTTCAGCTTATTTATGATTCTATGACTTTGTGTCTCGTTTCTTTTATAGTTTGAATAGCTCATGCCTTAAGCATAAGATAATTTGTTGAACTTGGAGATCAGTTGAGCGCTCCTATGATGTAAACAATAGTTGAAGTTTAATCTATGCTTTGAATGATGGTTCTATTTATGTTTGTTTGGTAATTCACATGAGTATTTGCTTGTACACGAGTAGATTACTCACATCTAGGCCTTACATTTGATTCTGCCGTTAGGGAAATCAATGTATTGCACCCCAAATACACACATGACAAGCCCTTAGGGTAGAACAACCATAGTTTGTGTGACACAATAAGAACTGTCCAGCAGATCTCTAGTTTGGGGTTTATAGCCCAAGCTTGTGTACCAAGGTGTCTAGGGTGAGGCTCATAAGGCAAAATCCTTGACCATTCTTGGGTAGACCATCCTGTAACTTGATAGGGAGCAGGTTTGATATGGGTTCTGTGGTGAAGATAGTCAGAATTCAAGCATAGTGACAACTGATTCTGTGCATTGCATCTTAGGAGGGTAACATACTAGGCCCTAAGTTATTTTCTATCTGTGATTACTTGATCTGTGTTCTGAGCTGCATTTTGAACCTTTGGAGTGACACTTTAGGTTTAAGATCAGTTAGTTTTATCTTGATTGGTAGTGTTAGAGTTCAAACCATCAAACCTATGTTCTGCTTTCATGTATTGACTTAGTGAACTAAAACATGTTTGTTGCCTACTCTCTGCGGGAAAGACCCTTGCTCATGCATTGTATTATAACTTGATTGGGTATGCTTGCATACCCTTTGGGATTCACATCAAGTTTTTGGCGCCGTTGTCAGGGAGTAGTGCCCCTTACATGTTTTTGGTTAGTTTTGAAGTTACATTGCAAGCAGTTTTACTTGCATTCTGTTTTCTATTTTTGTTAGTGTTAACTTGCTGATTTTCTGGACTGTGCAGGGTGTGTATGAACCTGTCACCTGGTGCTGATCAAGACACGCCTAATCACTCATCGACAAGAGCATTTAGATCCCAGAGAAGAGCTAGAACAAAAGCTCTCTATTTCCTGAAGTTAACTGGAGCAATGACTGATTTGGAGGAAGCAGAATCTGATTCTGAACATTTTGCTGAACTTAAGACCAAACTTGAGCACATTTTATATCTTGAAATTGAAAAAGACATGGGAGAGCCTAACAATGAAGTGGTGATTCATGATGCACAGAATTTTTTGCTATGCCTGCAGCATCAACCCCATATAGTTGCACAGAATTTTGAGTTGAGGCCTTCAACAATCCAGCTGTTGTAGTCTTACTCAACATTTAAAGGCTCAGAATCAAGCAATCCAAGTACTCATGTGGATGCTTTTCTGGAAATTTGCTTCAACGAGTACCATGGAGTAGATCAAGAAGAAATTCGACTGAGGTTGTTTCCTTTTTCACAGAAGACAGAGTAAAGGAGTGGCTTTATAGCCTTTCTCCGGATTCTATACACACCTAGGAAGAGCATAGAAGGACCTTCTTAACATATTTCTTTCCATCGAGCAAAACAGCTATAATTTTAACAAAAATCCAGTCATTTAAACAGAAACCTCAGGAGAACATCTATGAGGTGTGGGAGAGATTAAGGGGACTATTGAGAAGCTGCCCTAATCATGGTTTGCAGAACTGGAGGCAAATCCAAGCCTTCTGATTTGGCTTGGATCATAACACAAGAAGGGATGTGGATTCAGCTGCCAATGACACTTTTATGCAGCAATCATATAATTAGTGCAAGACATTGCTTGATACTTTGGCACAAAATTGTTATAGGTGGCCTATGGAGAAAGAAGCATCAGCTACACTTGGTTAGGGGCATCCCATTCATCAGCATGATGCATTGGCAGCAGCAATGTGTGCCCTCTCTTCCAAGATGGACATGTTTTACCTGGTGCAAGAAGGCACCAACCTAATCAAGCTTATTTAGCACAGTCTCCTTCCTTGAAAACTGTAGAGGAGCTCAATCCCTAAGTCACTATCCTGAAGCTCCAATATCTGATCTTGAGCATCTGAATTACATCCATGGTCAACAGAGATTTCGACAATAAGGAGGGTATCAGAATCAAGTCTTCAGGAAGCATGAAAATCCTGGCTTGAAGTTTGGTAACACTAATGCTGCTGTGAACCAGAATCTGTTGAGATCAATGCCAAAATAGAATTATCAGCAAATTGGTCAGCCTTCAGTCAGCAAGGATGGAGATGTCATATCTATGTTCACTGAGACATCCAATAGAAATGTAGAAATCATGAGAGAGGTAAAGAAAAATCAAGAGTTCTTAGCCCAATTGATCCAGCAGAATGCCAACTACATGGCAAGAACATATGCCTCTATTTAGAGCCAGCAAACTTCATTACTTAAATTAGAAAATTCTATGGAGCAACTGCCCTCAAAGTACATGATAAGCAGAAAGGGATGGCCTAGATTTCTTCCAGAGAAAGTTGCAATGAGCAGTATTGAGATCTGGTAGATAATTGGAAGAACCACAACCTCCATCCATCATTATTCTGCCAGCAGAAAAGGAAAAGGAAGTGGAGCATGCTGTTCGAGCCAATGAAAAGAGCATGCCAAGACGAAAGAGGAAAGAAAAATGGGAGGAGTTGGAGATTACACCTAAACTGGTAAAGAAAGTTCCTTCCCTCATAGATTCATCAAACCTATGATTGAGCAATAGTGCAAAAAATTCTTGGAAATGTTCAAGAAGCTGGAGATCAATATTCCTTTTGCTGAAGTACTTGAAGGGATGCCTATGCATGCCAAGTTCATGAAAGATATCCTCACCCACAAGAGGAGAGTCACTGATGAAGGAACAATCCCCCTCACTGCAGAGTGCTCGGCCATCATAAGTAGACAAGATCCTCCAAAGTTAGCCGATCTAGGGAGTGTTACTGTCCCTTGTTCCATAGGAGAATTTACATTTGATAAAGCTTTATGTGATTTAGGGGCTAGCATTAATTTGATGCCTTATTCAATCTCACAGAATCTTGGACTAGGTGAGCCAGCACCAACCAGAATCACTCTTTAGTTAGCAGACAAGTCAATGAAAAAAGCAAAAAGAGTAGTTGAAGATGTACTTGTGAAGGTGGATAAATTCTACTTCCCTGTGGATTTTGTCATCCTGGATATGATTGAAGACAAGGGAATTCCCATCATTTTGGGCAGGCCTTTCTTGATGACTGGGTGTTCCTTGATTGATATGCATAAAGGAGGAGTTAGAACTCAGGATTAAAGGAGAGGAAGTATGCTTCAATATGTATCTTTCCATGAAGATGCCTAGGCACTATTTGGATGAGCCTGAGCAGTGTAATCTCATTGATTTACAACGGGGGGAGTTATCAAGCGAGTTAGGGTGCATGGAGGATGCCTTGGTAAGCTTCATGACCAACAAAATTGTAGAGGTGTTACAAGAAGTTACAGTGGAGGAATATGAGGTATGGATGAGCAGAAGTGTGCAGAGATGGCCTATAACCTTTAAGCTACTGGGAGAACACCCTCCTGCTCAGCAAAGCTCCCTAATTCATGCCCTTCAGCTAGAGTTGAAGACCCTGCCTTCTCACTTGAAGTATGTGTTTTTAGGGAAAAGTGCACACTGCCAGTGATGATAAGCTGTGAGTTAAATATTGAGGAAGAAGCTACAATGATTAGAGTTTCAAAGGAACACAAAAGGGCTATAGGGTGGACCCTTGCTGACATTAAGAGGATCTCTCCCTCGATTTGAATGCATAAGATGCTCATGGAAGATTATTTCAAACTAGTAGTTGGAGCTCAAAGGAGATTGAATCCGTTAATGAAAGAAGTGGTCATAAAGGAGATCCTAAAATGGCTAGATGCTATAGTTATATACCCTATCTCTGATAGCAAGTGGATCAGCCCAATTCAGTGTGTTTCTAAGAAGAGAGGATGCACAGTGCAAAGAACAGAAGCTGATGAACTGATAACCACCAGGCCACTAACAGGTTGGAGAGTTTGTATGGATTATAAGGAGTTGAACAAAGCCACTAGAAAGGATCACTACCCTCTGCCTTTCATGGATCAAATGTTGGATAGATTGGTAGGGCATGCCTTCTATAGTTACCTGGTTGGGTACAGTGGATATAATTAAATCACAGTAGCTCCTGAAGATCAGGACAAGACCACCTTCACCTGTCCATATGGCACTTTTGCTTTCACAAGAATGCCCTTTGGTCTCTGTAATGCACCTGCAACCTTCTAAAGGTGTATGATTGTTACCTTCTCTAATATGATCGAAGATATTATTGAGATATTTATGGATGACTTCGGTGTATTTGGAGATAGTTTTGATCAGTGCTTGAGTAATCTGAAGAGACTCCTACCGAGGTGTTAAAAGTTTCAGTTGTTTGTCAATTGGGAGAAATGTCATTTCATGGTAAAAGATGGTATTGTACTTGGCCATAAGGTGTCACAGAAAGGTTTGGAGGTAGACAAGGCCAAGGTAGAAGACATAAGAAGATTGCCCCCCCTTTTTCAGTCAGGGCAGTAAGAAGTTTCTCGGTTCATGCAAGATTTTACAGAAGGTTCATCAAAGAATTTTCTCTCATCGCTAAACCTATGTGCCATTTGCTTGAGAAATTGGCTGAATTTGTCATCACAGCTGAGTGTCTTAAGGCCTTTGATGAGCTAAAACAGAGATTGATCACTGTCCCTATCATGGCAATACCTGACTGGAGCCTACCCTTTGAGATAATGTGTGATTCCTCTGATGTTGCAGTAGGAGCAGTCTTGGGACAAAGAAAATAGAAGCTATTCACATCTATCTACTATGCAAGTAGGATGCTCAGTGCTGCTGAGTTGAACTATACCACTACTGAGAAGGAGATGTTGGCAGTGATCTACTCTTTTGACAAATTCAGAGCTTATATCTTAGGTAGCAAGGTGGTAGTATACACTGATCATGCTGCAATCAGGTATTTGATGAGCTAGAAGGATGTCATGCCTAGACTCATCCGTTGGGTGCTGTTGCTCTAAGAGTTTGACATGGAGATTAGGGACAAGAGAGACAGTGAAAATGTAGTGGTTGATCATCTATCCAGACTTGAACGCAACAATGCTGCTGAACCTTCAGAATCACTTATTGCAGATTCATTCCCTGATGAGCAGCTGTTCATTGTGAGTGTTACTGAGCCTCCATGGTATGCTGACATTGTTAATTTTATTTCTTGCAGCATTATCCCTACAGGTAATTACAAGTAAAGGAAGAGGTTCTTCTCTGACCTCAAGTACTTCATTTGGGAGGATCCTTTCCTATATAGGATTTGTGTTGATCAAGGTATAGGGAGATGCATCCCTGAGGCCGAAGTGAACTCCATTCTGAATCACTGCCATTCATTTGAGCGTGGAGGGCACTTTGGAGGCAAGAGAACAGCAGTCAAGATCTTGCAAAGTGGTTTCCACTGGCCCTCAATGTTCAAAGATGCACATAAATTTACCCAAGCTTGTGATAGGTTCCAAAAGGTGTCAGCCATAAATGAGATGCCTCAGTTGGGAATTTCGGAGGTTGAATTCTTTGATGTTTGGGGCATTGATTTCATGGGACCATTTCTCCCAAGCCAGAGTCAGCTCTATATACTGGTAGTTGTGGATTGTGTATCCAAATGGGTTGAAGCAATAGCCTCCCCTACAAATGATGCTGCGGTGGTGATCATGTTTTTAAACACAACATTCTTGCAAGATATGGAACTCCTCAGTTCATCATTAGTGGAGGTTCACGCTTCTGCAACAAGCTCTTTGAGAACCTGTTAACCAAGTATGGAGTCAAGCACCGAGTCACCTTACCATATCATCCACAAGCCAATGGATAAGCAAAGATATCTAACAGGGGAATTAAACTCATTCTGGAGAAAACAGTATCACCTTCATGGAAAGACTAGGCTACAAGGTTGTCTGATGCAGTATGGGTATATAGAACTGGCTTCAAGACACCCATTGGAACTTCTCCATTTAGATTTGTTTATGGTAAGGCTTGTTACCTCCCTGTGGAGATTGAGCATTAAACTTTTGGGCTATCAAGAAGCTAAATATGGATTTAGGAGCTGCTGGAGAAAAGAGATTACTCCAGCTGTCTGAATTGAATGAAATCAGAAGAGATGCTTATGAGAATGCCAAGATATACAAAGAAAAAACCAAGCTTTGCCATGATAAGCACATCAAGAAGATCCTTTCTGCCACGACAGCAAGTGCTTCTCTACAATTCAAGATTGAGATTATTTCCTTGTAAACTTAAGAGCAGATGGTCAGGGTCGTTCGAAGTAATCAAAGTGTATCCTCATGGCTCTTTGGACATTAAGGACCCAACCATAGGCATTTTCAAGGTCAATGGGCATCAGTTGAAGCTCTAAACCCTCCCTCAGGACCAAGACTTGGAGAAGGAGGGACTACTTTTGAAGGATTGAGCAAGAAAAGTCCATCTAGTGACTAAAAACATAGATCTCTTGGGAGACACCCCAAGACAGTATTTGTTTTTACTTTCTGATTTTAAGTTTATGTTTTTAAGTAGTTAACTCTTTTTGTTTGATGCCATGTGAATCAGGATCAATTTGAATGCAAGTGTGGGGTGAGCACTCCCTTGAGTAGCAGTTGAGGCAGCAAAGAAGCAAAATTATGCAAGTAAACAGAATCAAGTGTACATCCAAGGAATCTCAGGTTGTATTGTTTTTTGCTCTTGCCCTTAATTCCTTATAATTGTTCATTCACTTGAGGTTAAGTTAGATTTAAGTGTGGGGTGAGGTTGGCACAGTATATGAGCATGTTTTTATGCTTTCACTTCTTGGATCACCAGTGAGACTTGTTCTGATTCGATCACTTTGAGGCAAAATTTTCGAATGCTTCATGTTTCTCTTCTGCTCATTTGCTCTTTTGCTAGATATTGAACCTATTCACATTGCTACTTGTGGCTTATAATGTCTGCTAATGACTATCTGGTGGATAGAGCATGAGTTCCTCTATGGAAGTTTGGTTGAGTGCATGAATAAGGTAGTGACCCTAAGTTTCGAAACAATTTTCATGAGGGAAGGGAGAGATGCAGTTTTCTACCTTGGTTTGAGTGTGGAGATCTTAGGGAACCTGCCCTTAACCCTCAAGTAGAGAAGAAGCTAGCATGGTATCAAACAAAAAGGAGCTGAAAAAGAGTGAAAATGAAGATCAAAAAGCAAGATGCAAGCCCCTAAAAACAGAACGAGGAGGAAGCAAAACACAGTACTCCTTGGAGCATTCAAGATGAGGAGCAAGCATCCACAAAATAAAGAAAACAAAGACAAGCCTGGAGTAAATCCAGAAGATTATAACTAGCTCAACAACCTTATATGAAGAGCTGAACACCTCACTGTTGAAAAAAAAGTTCAAAACAAGTTTTAAGAAGAAAACAGTTTGAGGCAAGAATGAAGACAAAGGGTTGGGGGTGGTTGATCTCTTTTGTCTCTCACTCGAGCTGGGATCTAGAATTCTGCCCACCTACATGTAAACCATATATGAGAGGCCATTGAATTCTTTTCCACTCCATCAATGAGAGGAGTTCTCATCCAAACACTATCCCCCTAAAAAAATAGTGTAGAGTTGAGGCTTGGGCTGAGGTCATTGCAGTGTTCATGCACTAGGGTAGTGGTATGATGGTGAAGAGCTCAACTCATCCCTAGACAAGTATAAAGTAGGCAAGAAAGGACACAGTAGTAGCTATTGGGGACATCAAAATAGTAGAGGTGTGATGAAACATACTCCCCTAATCTGTCCTTTGAGTTTCTTCTTGTGAGCCCATTCTTATGTTTCATTGTTTGTCTCTTGCTTCTTGTATACACCAGACACATCTACACCTTGCACCTTATCTCTTGATCATGATATATTTTTCTACCGGCACAAGGGCATTTTCCCTTCATATCTTTCATCTCTGGTTGTGATTTATTTTTATGTTTGAGGACAAACATGATTCTAAGTGTGGGGTGGTTGATAAGTCTTAATTTGGTGCTATTTTAGTAACATTTATGCATTCATTTCTTTACAAATCTAGGCTTAAATCACTAATTTTTCATTGCGTGTACAATTTTTTCAATTAGCCATCCATTCTCGAAATTGATCGCACCATTGGAAAGCTTATACATTGTAGAT
>JAOYMZ010063929.1:0-12746 GCA_025802335.1 Pinguicula primuliflora
GTATAAGCTTTCCAATGGTGCGACCAATTTCGAAAATGGATGGTGCTACGAAAAAATTGTACACGGATTGAGAAAACTGACCACAGTAAAACTGTTCGTAAAAACTGAACTCATATATATTTATTTTGCTCTCACGTTGACAGCCCCCAATTACAAATAAAAATATAAATTGGATAAATTGGTGGGTCAAACATACCCGACCCAGCCTGCTCGCAAAAAAGCCCGGTTTCGGTCGGCCTGGCCCATTTAAAAAACGGTACAGGCCAGCCTGGCCCATTTAAAAAACGGTAAAGGCCAGCCTGGCCCGTATTAAAAACGGGCCAGGTTGGCTTGTTTTTAAAAACAGTTCAGGCTGGGTTGAGATTCCCAGCCCGGTGGGTTAATAGGCTAGCCTGTTTAACCTGTTTTTATATTTTATTATTATTTTTTAAAATTTTATAATTTCCTACAACTTTTTTTATTATATTAAATTTGTACTTTTTCTTTTGTATAATATTTAAATTTTCTTTTCAATAATATCCTAAATTTAAAAGTTTAAATATTTTCATTCATCCTTCCAACTCAAAACTCCAAGACCAAACCTACTCGTTGGAGAAGGCGCAAACTGCAAAAGACATCAAAGACCGCCGACAGAATAATTAGTCCTGAAACTGACCTCCTGTATTCCAAACACTCACTTTTGAAAGTTGCCCTTGAGCTCCATTTCTATATCACATATTATGTTTGGTAACTTTCGATTTTGTTGATATGTTTTTTCATACAATTTATTAAGAATTCCGGAATGGAGGGCGTTGCGAACTTGCCTCAGAGTGATGGTCCACAATTTTGCTAACTTGTATTCTGTTTATGAATTGCACAATTTTGTAAATCTGCACGTTTGTAAATTGCTAGCTTTTTTTTTATAATATCATAATTTTATATGTTATAAAAACAGGCCAAACAGGCTAGCCCGTTTTGTAAATAGGCTATTCTGGCCTGACCCACATTTATAAAACATAAGCCGGGTTTTAAAATTCAGCCCGTCAACCTTTATAAAACAGGACGGGTCAGCCCGCTACGCCCGTTTGGTGGCCTCTACCCTCAAGTTCTCAATCCTAATTCATTGGTTTAGCGTTAACTAGTCTTGTTGAATGATGTTCAATATCAATATATTTCGAAAAATTATATATAATGATCTTACTTAATTTTTTTTACAAAATTAATTAAGTAATACAAAATATTTATAAAAAAGTAAACGATACAAAATTATGTCGTCTTGCATTATAAAATATTTTTTTTAATATAAAAGAACGTCGCTCTTTAATTAATTTTATATAAGAAATAATGAAACCTAGGCTATATATATAATTTAATTAAAGGAGACGAAGAATCTTCTCAACTCTCCCAATAGTCCCCCCGCCCCCGTCACTGCCCACGAGTCACATTCCCCATCTGCGCTCTCCTCACTCGGGACTGCATTGAGAGATTTCAATTCATCATAATCCTCGCTTTGCTGCACGATTATCAACAATCAAGGACAGAAATCAAGTAACAACGTTTGTCTAGAAGCTAGACGAGCTCTCAATTGGCGCGGGAATTGCTCAGATCTTCATCAATTCACTGCGATTCATCCGCCATTAACTTGTGTAGTAGAGAGATGGCTTCCCCTGGGAACCCAAACCCACCAGGCGGAGGTCCATTCGATGTGCACAATCTTTTCAAGCCTTCGACGGCGCCACCACCGCAAAACTCAATGGCCAATTCGAACCCTAATCCACAAAATTTCATGGGGAATGTCGGCAACGCGGTTGGGAATCCGGGCAATTACGCTTCGGCTCCTTTCCCGCCTCCTTCGTCTTCTTATCCGCCGCCAACGGCTGGACCCACTGGTGGCGGTGGTGGGTATCCGTTTGCGCAGCAAGCACCGACTTTCAGTTATCATCAACACCCAGTGTACACCGCCTATTCCAATCCTCCTCCTCCGCTGACACTACAGGAATTCGTACCGCCACAAAGGTCTTTATCTTATCCTACTCCGCCGCTACAACCTCAAGCGCAACCTGCACCGTCCCCAATCCACCCCAATTTTCAGAATCCCGCAAATATCATCAACCAAAATAACCATGGGGCTCATTTGATGGCGTTGTTGAGTGCTCCGGCTTCTTCACTTGATGTGGCACAGCAGCAGACGATGCGTATACTCCCAACTTCGTCTTCAATGTCAGATTCAGCATTGACTCAGAATGCAAACAACTTGCCCTCGGGGCCTGGTTTAGTGGTTTCCCATCAGGGTACCGTGCTGCGGATGCCTAGCAGTAAGCTTCCAAAGGGGCGACATCTACTGGGGGATCGCCTGGTCTACGACATAGATGTTAGGTTCCCAGGGGAGGTGCAGCCTCAGCTCGAGGTTACTCCCATTACCAAATATGGTTCGGACCCTGGACTTGTTTTGGGAAGGCAGATTGCAGTTAATAAAACATATATTTGTTATGGCCTCAAGTTGGGCGCTATCCGGGTTCTGAATATCAACACTGCTTTGAGATCATTGCTTAAAGGCCTAACTCAGGTTGGCAGGTTCCTCCATGATCAAGTCCAAGTTTGAATTGGTTTCCTTTTTTTTTTTTTGTTTCTTTCTTTCCTTTGTGTGTTTTCAAACTTTACCTTGAATTCTAATAGAAGTGATCATGAATTATTATTTTGAGGTCGCGCTGAGCTTGCTATACCTTTTCCATATATGTTTATTATACTTGAGCCTTCAACTTTCTGTTTAACAGAGAGTCACAGACATGGCTTTCTTTGCTGAGGATGTTCACATTTTGGCCAGGTTAGCTTCGTCAGCAGTTTTTTCTTCTGTTTATTTTTTGGTTCTTGCCATGCTAATATGCTGCATTACAGTGCAAGTGTGGATGGTCGGGTTTATATTTGGAAGATTTCTGAAGGTCCAGATGAAGAAGACAAGCCTCAAATAACTGGAAGGGTAGTTATTGCCATTCAAATTACCGGCGAAGCAGAAAATGTTCATCCCAGAATTTGCTGGCATTGCCATAAACAAGTATACCGATTACTGATGCTCTCTATTTTGGCTTATGATGATTTTTTTCTGCTTCATGGGATTCATGTCATTATTTTGGTATCAGGAAGTTCTTGTGGTTGGCATTGGGAGACGTATTTTGAAAATCGATTCAACTAAAGTTGGAAAAGGTGAGAAGTTTTCAGCAGAGGAGCCCATTAAATGCCCGATCGAGAAGTTGGTTGATGGAGTCCAACTTGTTGGTACCCATGATGGAGAAGTGACCGACTTGTCTATGTGCCAGTGGATGACCACACGCTTGGTATCTGCTTCAACAGACGGCACGGTATGTTTTATTTTTCTTTCTAATTTCCGTTTTCCTTTATTTTGGTTTCTTCGTTCATATCATATAATACTGTTAAGATTAAGGTAGAAGTTGCATTAATTGCACATTTGAATGGACATGTTAGAGTGCCACCTTTTGCAATAATACTGTAAGATTAAGAGAGCAACTACACACCGTAGGGTGCAACCTTTTGCACATTTGAATGGGACATCTGTAGTTTTCCCACATCGACCATCTGAAAGGCTAGCATATGTCACTAAACAGAACTTTTGGTAAGGCATGTTAATGGTCTATATTTGCGGTGGAATGTATATGGTTCTGTAATATTAAGTAGTAGGTGCAACACAGGCATCCTAGATCTATTTGTTGAATGAATATATCAATGCCTAATCGACCTCTGCCCACGAAAGTCAGAGAAGGGGAACATTTTATAATGCATTGAACAGTTAGCATGAATAGAAACCTGGCTTAGTATACAACATGACACTACCTTAGCTTTCTAATGAATTGTAATTTTTCTCTGAGTTGCCAAATCCTTTTAGAATCGAATAGGTTTGCCTCTTGATGGCTTTTGAAAGAAATATAATCTCTATGTAAAGTGAGTTTGGCAATGGGACCTTTGCTGGAAGGTTGATGCTTTCTTTGCGAAAACTTCTCTTATATCATACATGATTGGGATCAATTTGAGAATAATAAGAGGCTGAGTTTAGCATACGAAAGTCATATTTCAACGGTGATTTGAGTCTCTTTATTCCTTCTCTACATTTAACAGACTCGCTGCAGCTTTTTCTGTTCGTTTTTGTATATCTTGTATGAGATTCCCGGCATTTCTTGTATTGTTCCTTCGTTTCAGTTTATTCCCCTTCTTCAAGTGTTGCTTATTTTCTTATTATTAAGCAGACGAAGTTGGTTCAAACTCTTATTTCGTTGCAGCTACACCTTTCTCGTTTTCACTTTCATACTATTTAATTGGTCTACTGCAGTATTTGATCACTTTGTTTAATGATTCTGATGTTCAAGTACTCGTTTGCTAGGATTACTCTCCTTCATGGATGCTTGATGACTTGTATGGTGCATTTCTCCACTTTCATAAATTAACTACCAAATTACTCTTCACTATTATCTGTATGAAATTATCCATGTTGAGTCACAATAACGTAAAATTCCTATGACTCCTTTTGTATGTATCCACCGGCCGCTTCCTATAAATTGGAAAATGTGGATCGCATGATGAGACGTGATTACTAAAGAACTAGTAATCATATTATAATGGTAAATGGTTTAAACATGAAAAGTAAGTTAATGCTTACACCGGGAACTCTAATTGTTATTTAATTTTTCCCAATATTTATTAATGTGCAATCTCAAATACTTAATATTTTATGTTCGTGATCAATCACACTTGAAAGTATTAAAAAAATATTGGTTTTATATTGACTTCATGTAATTGCAGATAAAGATTTGGGAAGATCGGAAGATGCAACCTATTGCAGTTATTAGACCGCATGATAGCCAGCCTGTTAATTCGGTCACGTTTTTGGCTGCTCCCAATCGGCCCGATCATATCATACTTATAACTGGGGTACTTTCCATCAATTACTTAAGAATTTTATGTGTTATATTGTCTTTAAAAGTCAAGAGTAAAATTTAGATTTGTTTGACCAGGAAAGTGCCAATGAATGGTATAACTCAAAGAGATGTTTCCTTGTTGAATCTATTTTCCTTCCCTTATTATAATATTATTGTTAACTCTAAGAACTTGTACAGGGGCCAATGAATCGGGAAGTGAAAATCTGGGTATCAGCTAGTGAAGAGGGCTGGTTACTTCCTAGTCACGCAGAATCTTGGCGCTGTACACAAACATTGGAATTGAAGAGTTCAGAAGCTCAAGCAGATGAGGGTTTCTTCAATCAAGTGATAGCCTTGTCACAAGCAGGTCTTCTTTTATTGGCAAATGCTAAGAGGAACGCTATATATGTTGTGCACTTGGAGTACGGTCCAAACCCAGCAGCAACCTGTATGGATTACATTGCAGAATTTACTGTTACTATGCCTATACTGAGTTTCACAGGAACAAGTGAAGTGCTACCTCATGGTGAACCAGTTGTGCAGGTATATTGTGTCCAGACACAAGCTATACAGCAGTATGCTTTGGACTTGTCACAGTGCCTCCCACCTCCAATTGAAAATGTAGTTTATGACAAATCGGAATCAGGCACACTTGATGTTTCTAATGGTAAAGGACTTATGGAGGTCGATCCCATTGCCAGTAAACCAGCAGATGTATCTGTATCTAGTTTGTCTACCCAGACATCCGCGAATGATAACAGCTTGGAAAGTCCATCTACAGTCAGATTCTCTGTTGGCTCTGCTTCTGCTCATTTGCCTGGGCAACATGAGTTTGTTTCGTTGAGCACAGATACCAACTTGGTTCCGATGCCGGACATTGTTAATAGTAGCGATAAATCTTCTGTTCTTTCACCTTCACTACCCTTGAGCCCCAAACTCTCTAAAACACTGTCTGGTTTCAGAAATCCGTTGAGCAATTTAGAGCATGGTCCTTCAATTAGTGAACGGAGTTTAGAGCCGAGGATTGTTGAGTATTCTGTTGACAGGCAAATGGATGTTAATGGCAAGAACATATCTGATGCTGCTTCCTTGGATAATGATTCAAGGAGTGACGATACCAAGCAATCTCCAGATGATTCCTTGGCCCTAGGCCAACAAACTAAGTTCAAGCATCCCACTCATCTAGTAACTCCATCTGAAATATTAATGGCTTCAGCCTCTGAAGCTAGCAACTCTAATGACACCAAAAATGATGATGAACTGAGTATTCAAGATGTGTTAACCAGCAACGATGTAAGGAGTATAGAGTTGGATGTGAAAGTTGTGGGTGAAACAGCTTCAAGTCAGAGTAATGATCTTGAGGCACAACAAGAGCGACAAATTGTTTCAGAAACCAAGGAGAAATCCTTTTGCTCTCAAGCATCCGATCTAGGAATTGAGATGGCTCGAGAGGCCCGTGCATTATTGCCTGAAACATATGTGCATGAAGCCCGACAGGTTAATGAGACTCCTGAGATTGAAATTTTTTCTGAACCATCCATAGTCGAAGAAGTCCATGATTCTGCCAGTGATGCTTCTAGAAGAGTCGTGGATTCATCAGCTCCTGTGTCAGCGCAAGAAACAGCATCAAATAGGAAAGGAAAGAAACAGAAGGGGAAGGGTGCACATGGTTCCGGTCCCTCTACGTCAATACCTAATGCTTTCAACTCAACGGATTCGTCTAATGAACCAGTTGCCGGCTCTATCATGACAATAGAATCCGCATTCCCACAGTTACTTTCCATTCAAGAGACTCTGAATCAGGTGATTATCTATCCTCGAGAATATTGTTGCTGACTTGTGAATTTATTGTTACACTTGCTTTCAGTTGCCCTTTCTTTCTTGATCTCTCCGGTTCAGTGTATTCATTGGGTTCAGAATTTTCTGATCCAACATGTCCTTACAATCTCCAAGTCCGTGTATATAGTAAACTACTTACCCTGATGCATCAAATTATTGGATTTGTCATGTTGGCCTATTAGTTTGTGTTAGGTATTGGCTTTATTTGATGGATTATAAAATTTGGTTTAAAGGTTCGAACATCTTTTTTCTTTTCCTTTGATGATATTGGAGTGTCAACGCTCAAAATACATTCTATTCATGAACTTTAATGTGTTCCAATGTAAAAAAATGAGCGCATACTTTCCGTTGCAGCACATTTCTTTATGAATGGGCATCTTACCGGATTTCTATTTCGTGTGTTGTATTTTTTTTTCAGCTTGTAATTCTTCAGAAAGATACGCAGACGCAAATGTCTGAGATGGTTGCTGTTTCACTGACCAAAGAAGGCAAACGGCTGGAGACAGCCATTGGACGGAGTATCGAGAAAACGGGCAAGGCTAATAGTGATGCTTTATGGGCTCGTTTTCAAGAAGAGAGTACGAAACAGGATAAGGCAGCACGTGATCGTATGCAACAATTGAGTAATATGATAATCAATAGTTTGAACAAAGACTTGCCTGCAGTTATTGATAAAACTGTTAAAAGAGAATTGAGCACTGTAGTGCAATCTGTGGCACGTACAATTACTCCTGTAATTGAGAAAGCAATATCAACTTCTATTGTGGAGAATTTCCAGGTTCGTGCAACCTTAAGGTTTTCTTTTCTGTCTACTCAGCTTGAATCTTACCTTTTATTTCCTTAATATCAGAAAGGAGTTGGTGATAAAGCTGTGAATCAACTGGAGAAATCTATCACCTCCAAACTTGAACCCATGGTTGTTAGGCAAATTCAAAACCAATTTCAAACTTCGGGCAAGCAAGCTATTCAGGTTTGAATCTTGCAATGAAGCAGAATGCTTTTTTTTAATGTATTTTAGGGTGGATGGAATCTGAGCCTGCTCAAGGACTTGAATATTGGGTGCTAGTGCCTTGAATTTACATATTTGCTTCATAATTTCTCCTGAGAAAACAAGGAAAAATTTGGAAAACGTAGCGAAGTTTGAAAGGAATATTTGTAGTTAAAATGATCTTCTCGTATGTTGAGGTGGCTTATCGTAAGGCTAATCTCTTATGTTTTATTTTGTCTATTATGGTGCATATTAACAAATTAGTATTAATCAAGCAGGAGTCAATGAAATCAAGCCTTGAAGCCTCCGTGATTCCAGCGATTGAGATGTCGTGCCGAGCAATGTTTGAGCAGGTTGATACGGCGTTTCAAAAAGGAATGCTTGAACATACAGCAGCTGCTCAGCACCAATTGGAGGCTTCACA
The DNA here is from genome assembly GCA_025802335.1 of Pinguicula primuliflora. Classification (NCBI taxonomy): domain Eukaryota; kingdom Viridiplantae; phylum Streptophyta; class Magnoliopsida; order Lamiales; family Lentibulariaceae; genus Pinguicula; species Pinguicula primuliflora. Next base: position 8,156 of record JAOYMZ010063929.1, read on the forward strand.
TTCACCATTGGCTATAGCTTTAAGGGTACTGAGGGTCGCTATTGTGCTGTACTAATAGTTAATACTTCCTTGTCCTGTTGTTCTGAAGGATGACCAGTACAAGATGGCTTCTTGGAATCTTTTTTTCCTCCATAAATTTTCTGCTTCTCTAAATCCGGTTTAATGTTGTAGGACGCCGTAAATTCTGCATCATCTTTAACTCAAACTCTAAGCAGTGAGGTTCTTGACGGGCAACGGAAGTTGTTAGCTCTTGCTGTTGCGGGTGCTAACTCTAAAGCAGCAACAAGCTCACTGGTCGGCCAACTGAGCAACGGTCCTCTGAGTGGTCTTCATGAAAAGGTTTGGTTTGTTTGTATTGTGACAGTTCCACCTTCAATATGGAAATTTATCTGTTACTACGGCATCTGTTTGTTCTGACATATTCTCGTAATTTCAAAGCTCGAGGTACCTCTTGATCCAACGAAAGAGCTATCCAGACTAATAGGCGAGCGCAAATATGAGGAGGCTTTCACTGCTGCGCTTCAAAGGAGTGATGTTACCATAGTGTCATGGTTATGCGCTCAGGTACTGTTGCACTCTCTATATATATATCAATCCTTGGCTCGTAATCAAGTCAGTTTTACGCATAGTTGTTAAATTGGGATTCGAATCGTGAATTGTAATGATCAATTTTTGAATCGTAAATCGAATCGAATCGTGAATCGTACAGATTCAGTCATAATTTAAAATATACTAAAATAAATATTTTGTAATAAAAATATTATAATATTTTAAATAAATAATTATTAAAGTTTAGTATTATGTTTGAATCTTGAATTGTAAGATTTAAATCCCAAATCTAGACAACTGATGGACATAAATGATTTATATATCAAATCTTCGAATTGTGAATCGTAGGATTTTGATAACTATGGTTGTAGACTTAATAAATTGAATTGAATTAGAATATATTGAATTAAAAATTAAGTCTTTAGTAATTGGGTTTATTACATACGGCCTCCCAATTACTAGCACTCCTACTCATCCCATCCTTTCCCATATATCCGTGACACTTAAAATCCAATTTACTACCCCCACCAAAACAATCAGGCGCAAGAACAGGACTGCGAGGTCACAAATGCCAACTGAAAGCACATATAACAGGACCAAGATTCAACCTTTTTGATTGCTACTGTAAATATATCAGGTAACATAACATGTAAAACATTCAGGACCGTTTCAGCACTCACTTTGAATAGACACAAACAAATCAAAAGAACAAGGCACACAGCCGCAAATTAATTTTCAAAGCATCAAGTCATAACCAGATACACAGCACACAGCCACACAACTCACTCCCATGATATTCAGGCACAAGGTCACCCATTCGCATGGCACTCAGACTTCCAGTCACAATACAGCGATACAAATGCACAAGACCAACACACAGGCACGCAACCGACGCAATTCACACCAAGTACTGGCACACATACCTCGTCAAGCAAGATACGACCAAACACATAACATCAACTGACATTTCTCTTCCCTCATCCGAGAGAAGGAAGCCCATCGGAGCTAGCAACTCCGAATCCGGACCCTCTGTTCCGGATACCCCCCTCAGCACACAGTGCACACACATAGCAGAATTGCACGCAGTGGAGACATCGCACACTATCACAAACACGTTCAAACAAGCGATAATCCCCAACCCCACACAGATCGACGCCAGTGGAAGAATACACACAAGGGTTACAGAACAAGGTAGTACAGAAAGCAAGCAAGCTTCACCCCCCACATTTTTCGACAACCTTCCCTAAACCCTACCCAGATTAGAATCCGAACCACCTACCAAGTTGTTGTTCCCTCTTCAAACTCCAGATCCTGTCTCTTTAGGGTTTAGGGTTTAGGGTTTAGTCTCCACGTATAAACTCTGTAAGGAAGAGAGGAAATGTCTATTTGTCAATCCCCAACTCGGCGGCTGTATTTTGGGATGAGTTTACTGTACAGATTGTTATTGGGCTTTGCGGCCCAATTATTAAATTGAGTAAGAGATGAGAAATTCTCATTCCTCACAGCCACTTCCCATACAGCCACTCATACCATTTAAATGTATAATCACATATAACTAATTTAATATTAATTTCGAAAAATATAGCCCATGGATTTATAGGGTTTAGCCATTGAGTTTATAGATTTTTTTGGTATTTTATATGTTTTTTTTATATTTTTTTTATGTTTTGGTGTGGGTGGAGTGTTCATATAATATTTTTGATCTAATATAATCAAAACACAGCTGTAGCCCAGATGGCAGAGCGCCTACGCGAGCGGAGTTGGAGACGGGAATCGAAACCCACCAAAGCAGCATTTTCCAATTTCAAAAATTTAAAAGCAAAAAATAAATAAATGCAGTGCCCCGAAACGACGCAGTTTCGGGGCACTGCATACACCCCCCCGCTCCCGTGAAAATATGAACCCGATTGCAAATGGAAAGGAAACAAGGCACTGTTGCCCAATTTTCATCGACCCGACCTATCGGACCGGCCCCTATTTTTGAATCCGTCAAAACAGGATCTTGGATCCGTAATAAAGTGATAATTGGTCTTTTTCGTAGTGTTTGCAAATTTTACAGAAAAGTACCTTTTGATTTTTGTTGGTTGAAAAGTGAGTGTTTGCAATTTTTACTTTTGACGTTCGATTTTTGGCTTTTGTAGTGGAGAAGCAAAAAAAAGTCTAAAAGTCATAAACATCTCTGGAGTTGCTTTTGGAGTGCTTTTCGCGTTGATATTTTTGTAAATACTTAAAATATTAAATTTAAGACATCTTTAACCTCACAATTCAATATTCCCAAACTATTGTCATTTATTAAATTTATGTTACAAAAGTAGGTTTCAAACTAATAATATGCAAATATCCTATTTTGACTTTTGTTATCGATAAATATATTTTGCAAAACTTTTTATTTTTTTAATGAAATTTTTTTTTTTCAGAATACTTCGGAAGAATGATCAATTCATCTTTTTTAATATATGTCTAATATTAATGTTCAAGAAATCGTTCATCATAAGCATAAGGATTCCCTCAGTCACTTAATCATAATTAATATTATTATTTTCTTTTTTACAAACAACTAAAAAGGGATCCATGTTTTTATATGAATACGAAAAAATGGCAACTAACGATACATCATCTAAATGAAAAACTCATCAAAATAATATGGACGTTGGGTAACATATTTGTAAGATCTAAAAAGAAAGCATAATCAGGTGACAAGCTATTTATGCATATCGCTAAGTTATGTGTAACGGTGTATAAATATATCTATAATATGTTCATGCAGAATGAGACATTTGTGAGCACTAAAATGTTGATAAAAATGCACTTACGAAGGTTGTCAAGCCGCTATGAGGACCTACAATGTTGAAACATTGGGACTCGATAATCCCATAACTCATAAGAAAATGAATAGACATTGAAGAGTGTACGAGGTGTGGGACGTTCGAACTCAATAACCACGACAAAAACAAACACATTGAAAAAATGAAACTTAACCAGCAGTATAAAGTAACCAACACACTAGCAATAATCTTGAAAAAATGAAAAGCAATAAGCAAAAAAGGTCTATTTTTCTGGGCAGCCGCCTAGGCGCCCAGCATGGGTGCACAAGCCCAAAGTGGTGCAGCAAGTGGTTGGCGGCTACACACACGTTTCAACAATTATAATCACAATTAAAAATGAATGGAACTTGTGGTGCCTAAACGGGGATTTTGGCCCGGACGCCCGATTTGAGCCTCTTCGGCCTGGCTATTCGGCCACTCAGTTAAATTTTAAAAATAAAAAATAAAAAAGTTGTGTCGTGCCATGCTTGACTCATGGTCGATGCAAATTATAGAAGAGGGGAACTACAACTAAGAAAGATTGAGAATAATGGTTAAGTTGCTTGTGTTGTCTGTATACCAGTGCATTTGTTTCGTCTGGCGCCACTGTGACCACTACGATTGAGGTGATGGAGCAGTTGTTGGCGGCGGTCATGATCAAGGGTGCACTGTAATGTAAGGTTTTTTAACGCATTTCGATCTACTTCCCATATCGATGATTTTGGCTTATTTATTTATTAGGCTCTGAGTTTCTTACATCACCACACACCACAAATTTACACACTAATTTTTAAAAAAATAAATGTTTTGCGCAACAGAATTACTGTTAGTTGTTCTAAAGAATAAGTGCATTAACCAACTTAGTTAGCTTTAAGCTGCATTGAACAAGCTGTTTTCTGGCTCTAGCCTTCTCTGAGTTTTTGTGTTTTATCACCCTATGTATATATATATATATATATATTATATATACAATTCCGTTCTTATGGTCAGTTTTTTTGTGGTCAGTTTTTCCCTTACATGTATAATTTTTTCAATTAGCCATCCGTTTTCGAAATTGGTCGCGCCATTGGAAAGCCCATACATTGTAGATGAAAAGCCTTATGCTTTGGTCCGGTTTTCGGCGACTTCGTCGCCCGAAATTTCTAAAACCCTATTTTGGACTATTTAACCCAAGGGGAATTATAACCCTCCGTTAAACAGTGATTGCGTCGTCGGAATATCACCAAAACTTGAACATG